>CM069136.1:2721600-2856600 GCA_035221665.1 Okamejei kenojei
GATGATAAAGGGAACAAGCCATTGTAAGCTGTTTGTGGTGTGAAAATGAGAAGCTAGTGCGACTAGGGTGGGGGAGGGAGATAGAGATAGAGGGAATGCCAGGGCCCGAGGGCTGAGGGAGAGGTGGGAGGGGGAGGAGACAGCAGGGGTTAACAGAATTGAGAAAATTCAATGTTCAAGCCCAAAGGATGCAAACTCCCCAAGCGGAATATGAGGTGCTGTTCCTCCAACTTGCGGTGTTGCTCACTCTGGCCATGGAGGAGGCCCAGGACCGAGAGGTCGGATACGGAATGGGAGGGGGAGTTGAAGTGCTGAGCGACCGGGAGGTCGGGTTGGTTTTTGCGGACCGAGCGGAGGTGTTCGGCGAAACGATCGCCAAGCCTCCGCTTGGTCTCACCGATATAGATCATCTGGCATCTGGAGCAGCGGATGCAGTAGATGAGGTTGGAGGAGGTGCAGGTGAACCTCTGTCGGACCTGGAAGGACTGCTTGGGTCCCTGAAAGGAGTGGAGGGGGGAGGTGAAGGGACAAGTGTTGCATTTCTTGCGGTTGCAAGGGAAAGTGCCCGGGGAAGGAGTAGAGCGGGAGGGGAGGGAAGAATTGACAAGGGAGTTGCGGAGGAGCGGTCTTTGCGGAAGGCAGACGGGGGGGAGATGGGAAGATGTGGCGGGTGGAGGGGTCACGTTGGAGGTGGCGAAACTGGCGGAGGACTATGTGTTGTATTTGCCGGCTGGTGGGGTGAAAGGTGAGGACCAGGGGGACTCTGCCCTGTTTGCGAGTGGGGGAATGGGGAGCGAGGGCAGTGTTGCGGGGTATGGAGGAGACCCTGGTGCGAGCCTCATCAATAGTGGGGGAGGGGAATCCCCGTTCTGTGAAGAATGAGGCCATTTGTGATGACCTGGTGTGAAACGCCTTATCCTGGGAGCAGATGCGGCGTAGACGAAGGAATTGGGAATAGGGGATGGAGTCCTTACAGGAAGCAGGGTGGGAGGAAGAGTAGTCCAGGTAGCTGTGGGAGTCAGTGGGTTTGTAGTGGATGTCGGTCAGGAGTGTATCACCTGCAATAGAGATGGTGAGGTCAAGGAATGGTAGGGAAATGTCGGAGATGGTCCAAGTGTATTTGAGTGCCGGATGGAAGTTGGTGGTGAAATGATTGAAGTCAGTCAGTTGTGTGTGGGTGCAGGAGGTGACACCAAAGCAGTCATCGATGTAACGGAGGTAGAGGTCGGGGATGGGGCCCTGGTACGCCGAGAACAAGGATTGTTCGACGTACCCAACAAAGAGGCAAGCGTAGCTGGGGCCCATGCGTGTGCCCATAGCTACGCCTTGTGTTTGGAGGAAATGGGAGGAATCAAAAGAGAAGTTATTGAGGGTGAGGACCAACTCTGTTAGGCGGAGGAGGGTGTCAGTGGACGGGTATGGGTTGCTCCTCTGGTCGAGGAAGAACCGGAGGGCTTTGAGACCGTCCTGGTGGGGGATGGAGGTGTAGAGTGACTGGACGTCCATGGTAAAGATGAGAGGATGGGGGC
Organism: Okamejei kenojei; assembly: GCA_035221665.1. Taxonomy (NCBI): domain Eukaryota; kingdom Metazoa; phylum Chordata; class Chondrichthyes; order Rajiformes; family Rajidae; genus Okamejei; species Okamejei kenojei. Next base: position 2,723,130 of record CM069136.1, read on the forward strand.
CTGGAGAATGGAATGCACGGAGCCGACGGAGAGTGTCTGAGGTGTCTTGAACATAGGTGGGGAGGGATTTAACAAAGGGGGATAGGATGGCGTCAAGGTATATGGAAATGTGTTCGGCGGGGCACGAACAGGCAGAGACAATGGGTCTGCCAGGGCAGTCGGGTTTGTGGATTTTGGGGAGAAGGTAAAATCGGGCCGTGCAGGGCTGGGAAACGATGAGGTCGGAGGCTCGGGGGGGTAAGGAGCCGGAGCTGATGAAGTCGGTTATGGTGCTCGAGATGGTGGCCTGGTGTTCGTCAGTGGGGTCATGGTCCAGGGGTAGGTAGGAGGAGGTGTCCGAGAGTTGGCGCATGGCCTCCGCTTTGTAGAGATCGATGCGCCAGATTATGAAGCAGATTATGGTTAATGCACGAAAGGACACAAAATGCTGGAGTAACTCAGCAGGTCAGGCAGCATCTTTGGAGAACGTAGATAGGTGATGTCAGGACCCTTCTTCAGACTGATTCAATTTGAGTTACTCCTGCATTTTGTGTCATTTCACCTTAAAGCTAGGCACGGATGCAGCTGGTCTGCACCAGTGAGACCTTCTTCACCAGCTACCGCAGGGTCCGGTTTCCGCAGCTGTTGTTGTCCCATAACTTTGTTCACTCCGCCACTCCCTCCTCCACCGTTCCTCCATCCTCCTCCCCACAGTCGCCGACATCTACCAAGGTGAAGTATGTGGGCGACTCCGGGGGAGAAAGACCATGTCGATGGTGGCAGCCTGAAGAAAGCGCTATCCCCAGGGGGTTACGATGTGAGTTGCAACAAAAGTCACGTCAACCTGTGATCAGTCTGAAGAAGGGGCTCGACCAGAAACGTCACCCATTCCTTCTCTCCTGAGAAGCTGCCTGTCCCGCTGAATTACTCCAGCATTTTGTGTCTATCTTCGGTTTAAACCTGCTTCTGCATTTCCTACCTCCACATCACCCATACATTAGTTCTATCATTCACACTAGGGACAATTAACTTATAAACCTGCACGTCTTTGGAGTGTGGGAGGAAACTGGAGTACTCGGAGGAAACCCAGAGGGTCACATGGAGAACTGACAAACTCCGTGAAGGCAACATAGACAGAGTTGACGTGGATACGTTTTTCCCATTGAGGGTAGGGAAGATTCAAACAAGAGGGCATGACATGAGAATTAAGGGACAGAAGTTTCGGGGTAACGTGAGGGGGATCTTCTTTACTCAGAGGGTGGTGGTTGTGTGAAATGAGCTTCCAGCAGAAGTGGTGGAGGCAGGATCGATTTTAACATTTAAGACTAAAATGGATAGGTATATGGACGTGAAGGGAATGGAGGGGTATGGTCTGAGTGCAGGTAGATGGGACTAGGGGAAAACAAATGGTCGGCACGGACTGGAAGGGCCGAGAGGGCCTGTTTCCGTGCTGTAATTGTTATATGGTTATTATATGGTTAACACCTGAGTTTAGGATTGAACAGCAGAGTGAACAAAGCTATGGGATAACAACAGCCGTGTCTCTGGCGCTGTAAGGCAGCAACTCTACTGCTGCGTCACTGTGCTGTTTCTAAAAGGCATCGGTGAACCAGATTGGTTTTTTCAACAATCCAGATGGTCTTCAGTCCAAGGGGCTAGTTTCTTATTTAAATTCCAATAATTATTAACCTGTAGTTAAGTCCCATAGTGGGCACGGTGAGAATTCAACTTGTCATTTACATGGTTAGACCATTCCCTGACTTACTGGTCAAGTAACTTCAACTGAGCTGCCACTATATCCCTGGGAACTGATCCTTCACATTAATAAATTGAACACAAGTTCAGGGGGGAACATACAAACTCCGTACAAACAGCACCTGTAGTCAGGATTGAACCCGGGTCTCTGGCTCTGTAAGGCTGCAACTCTACAGCTGTGCCATCCCCCAGCTCCTGAATCCCCTTGCAAAGCTACCACAAACTGTTAACTCCAATTAGCGACCTTGTACTGTGGTCTAAAGCGTGTTTTTCAGTGGAAACAGTGGACCACAGGAACCGTGGTCGTACTTGACTATTCAATCTACCCATAGCTCGTCCCTTTATGAGTCTATGTTTCTGCCTGATCCTCTATCTTTTTGTTTTGATTGTCACAGTGCCTCAAAAATCTATTGATGGCAGTCCTGAAAAGAATCAATATTTTAGGTTTTGCAGCCTCTCCATGGTACAGATTTGCAAAGATTCGTAACCATCTGAGGAAGAACATTTCTCCTCATCTTGACTCATTAATTTCGAGCTCTCATCTCTGAGGGAGCAGCCACTTACCGACCCGTGAACACATTGGAAAAGATTCTTAGCAAAGCTTTCGGATAGCAACGGTGGTCTTATCTGCGGCTGATTGAGACACAGCAGTGCACCGTTCTTCACAGGGATCGGAGGAGGCTTCTGTTCTCAGCGTGACTGGTGTGAACAGGCAAACCACGAGGCACGCCTTCATGTGATTTAATTAACATTTCAGCGCTCAATGTTTGGCGTGCTATTTAAAGAACATAATTGGAGCTTGTCTGATGCTATCCACTGGTCCTGCTGGATGCTGTTGGTGTACTCGTCTCAGGCTTTCAATACCCTCGCACATTCTGAAAACAGGAATATCTTGAAAGGGAACATATTAAAACTGCAAATTAAATATTGGTCCATCAGAAAGGTTGCAGCACCTATTTTGTATTTTTTTCTTGCAACTAGCTTTCTGCAAACAACTCCCCTCCCCTTTCTTTTCTTTTGATTGCTTTTTCTTTATTGGGAGACCTAATGGAAGTATTTACATTTATGAGAGGCATAGATAGGGTAGACAATCTGGACCTTTTACCCCAGGATGGAAAAATCAAGTATTAGAAAGCATAGCTTTAAGCCGAGAGCGGCAAACGTTAAAGGAGATGTACAGGTTTGTACTGTCGGTTAATTGGCTTCAGTAAAATTGTAAATTGGAAACATAGAAAATTGGTGCAGGAGGATGCTGTTCGAGCCAGCACTGCCATTCATTGCGATCATGGCTGAACGTCCCCAATCAATGCCTGCCTTCTCCCCATATCCCTTGATTCCACAAGCCCCAAGAGCTCTATCTAACTCTCTCTTAAATCCATCCAGTGATTTGGTTTCCACTGCCCTCTGTGGCAGGGAATTCCACAAATTCACAACTCTCTGGGTGAAAACGTTTTTTCTCACCTCAGTCTTAAATGGCCTCCTCTTTATTCTAAGACTGTGGCCCCTGGTTCTGGACTCGCCCAACATTGGGAACATTTTTCCTGCATTTAGCTTGTCCAGTCCTTTTCTAATTTTATATGTGTCTACAAGTTCCCCCCCTCATCCTTCTAAATTCCAGTGAATACAAGCCTAGTCTTTTCAATCTTTCCTCATATGACAGTCCCACCATCCCAGGGATCAATCTCGTGAACCTACACTGCACTGCCTCAATCACAAAGATCCTCAAAATAGGAGACCAAAACTGTACACAATACTCCAGATGTGGTCTTACCAGAGCCCTACACAACTGCAGAAGGACCTCTTTACTCCTATACTGAAGTCCTCTTGTTATGAAGGCCAACATTCCATTAGCTTTCTTCACTGCCTGCTGTACCTGCACGCCAACTTTCAGTGACAAGGCCACCCTTTGTACAGTGAAACTTGACACGGCAACTTTCAGTGACAATGGCACCCAGGTCTTACTGCACCTCCCCCTTACCTAACCTAAATTGTCCTTGGTGTGTAGGATAGTGTTAGTGTACGGGGTGATCGCCGATGGGCCTGTTTCTGTGCAGTATCTCTAACGTCTAAAGAGATGTGCGGGGCAAGTATTTGACATGGAGGGCAGTGAGTTCCTGGAATGATGCGCTGCTGGGAGTGGTGGTTGAGGCAGATATGCTAGTGGCAGTTCAGAGACTTTTGGATAAGCATAAGGGAATGCAATGAACAGAGAGATATGGGTTTTGTGCAAGCAGATAAGAGTTGGTCTTGGCATCATGTTTGGCACAGACATGGTGAGCTGAAGGACCTGTTCTGTGCTGCATTATTCCATGTTCTGTGTGTATACATTTCAAGATCTAGATTGCCCGCATGCCGGGTTAAGAGTGAGGCTTGAAAATACTTTGGCTCAGTCTTGCCTCTCTTTGTCCGCCATTCCGTGTACCGTACATCCTCCACAGAGCTCACTATTAATTCAGAACAAGAACTGACTGTGTCCTGACGTCTCCCTGGTCTAGAGGCTGTGAATGCTGCGAGCAGATTTTAAGTGCCATTGGCAACCAAACACAGCTATGCTCCAGCAGCAAAGACCAGCGGATTCAAACTAGCAATCATTTACAAGTAACCACTCGTCTTTTCTGTTCAAACACATCTTATTACGTGAAGCTATGCTGCATGATCATGTATTATTAGAATCTTTAAATAAACACTAAATTAAGTGGGACCCGATCAGTCCCTGTCACACAGGAGGCTTGGTCCCCCAATGCAATATTCCACCATATAGCCATATGGTCACCCATAGCCCCCAACTGCACAGGCGCAGCTCATTTCCCCTCATCACTAGCTCTCTCTTCCCCCTCCTCTTCACCCTCCCTCTTCTTTCCCCTCTTCCTCCCCTCCCCAATCCCTCCCTCACCTCTCTCCCTCTCGTCTCCCCGACTCTCAGTCACTCCCTCCCTCCATAACTCCTCTCCCCTCCTATCCCTCTATCCCCCACTCCTCACCTTCCCATATCTCCCCCACTATCCCTAATCACCTCCCCCACTGCCCTCCTCTCCCTCTATTCCCAACTCCCTACCTCCCCCTCCTCTCCTTCTATTCCCTTTCCTCCCCACTCTCCCTCCTCACCTCCATTTCCCTCTCCCTCTAACCCCCCAATCCCTCCCTCACTTCTCCTTTCCCCAACCCTCAGTCACTCCCTCCCTCTCTCCATAACTCCTCTCCCCTCCTCTCCCTCTATCCCATCTTCTCCCCCATACTCCCTCCCCAGGATCTGGAGGTTGCCGTTCCTCTCCCTTATTGCGTGCCCCGGAGGAGCATCAGCAGTCGGCGCCCTCAGTGCCAGGCCTCCGATCAGCCTGGCGTGTGGGGGGGGGGGGGGGGGGGCGGGGGGGGGGGGGGCCTCAGGGAAAAGATGGGGTAAGAGCCATGGGGGAGAAGGGGGTATCACGGGGGAGAGATGGGATCCAGCAAGAGGGACCAGAGGGGAGCTGCGGGGTGTTGCGATGGCGGTGCGTTTGGGACTCACAGCAGGCGCTGGATGCTGTCCTCCACCGGGATCAGATTGCTCGCTTTCCGTTTGGCGACATCTCCCGCGCAATGCCGGGCTAGACCGGGCCGCTTCCGGTCCCTCTGAAAATTGTGTCCAGTTAGAGACTTCCGCCAGTCACCAACAGCGTCCCTCAGCTCCCGTAAAGACGCGATCGCACAGGAAGGAGCGGACCGTCCCAGGGAGTGACAGGAGAAGAGACTAATCCGTGCGGCGCTGACTGGCAGGAGAGGAGTTCGATCTGCGCACGCGCGGTTTATAAGATTTTTAAACCTCGCTAACTTTTACAATTTACCACCGACCGGAATGAAACTTTGTGCACTCGTAGCACAGGAGAACGGTGAGAGAGCTGGCAGAAAATCGTAACACTATCGTGTACCGTTTTTGCGCAAAATCGTAACACTATCATGTACCGTTTTTGCGCAAAATCGTAACACTATCGTGTACCGTTTTTGCGCAAATAGAAAAACCGCGCATCCAGAAGAGCACAAGATCAGAGTTTTAGTCATGTATAGATTTTGGTTATGCATAAAGGCTCTATAAGCTGCTCAGGCCGCATTTGGAATATTGTGAGCAATTTTGGGCACCATATCTGAGCAAGGGTGTACTGGCTCTGGAGAAGGTCCAGAGGAGATTTAGAAGAATGATCCCAGGAATGAGTAGGTTAACCTATGATGAGCATTTGTCGGCACTGGGCCTGTACTCGCTGGAGTTTAGAAGAATGGGGGGGGACCTCATTTGAACATACAGGTTAGTGAAAGGCTTGGATAGAGTGGTTGTGGAGAGGGTGTTTCCACTAGTGGGAGAGTCTAGGACTAGAGGTCATAGCCTCAGAATTAAAGGATGTTATTTTAGGACGGAGATGAGAAGGAATTTATTTTGTCAGAGGGTGGTGAATCTGTGGAATTCTTTGCAACAGTAGCCTGTGGAAGCCAAGTCAGTGGATATTTTTAAGGCAGAGGTAGATAGATTCTTGATTAGTATGGGTGTCAGAGGTTATGGAGAGAAGGCTGGAGAATGGGATTAGGAGGGAGAGATAGATCAGTCATGATTGAATGGCGGCGTAGACCTGATGGGCCGAATGGCCTAATTCTGCTCCTATCACATGATATGATAGATTCATAGTCTTTCAGCATGGAAGCAGGCCATTTGGCCCAACTTGCCCACACTGGCTAACATGTCCCATCGACGTTAGTCCCAACTGCCCTGCATTTGGCCCATATCCCTCTAAATCTGTCCTATCCATTTACCTGTCTAGATGTTTCTTAAACATTGCGATAGTACCTTCCTCAACAACGCCTCTGGCAGATCATTCCATACACCAACCACATTTTGCATGAAAAAGTTACCCCTCAGGTTCCTAATAAATCCTTACCCCCCTCACCGTACCGCCTTTCCGTTGCTGTGGTAACCAAATGGTTAAGTTACAGGACAAGCATTCAGCGCTTTGTATCACTGATCAGATCACCTGAGGGAATTAATTTAATGTCGTGATATGAATATGGAACTTCAAAAATAAACTTTGGTCTCTGCATTGGTGACCAGGAAGCTGCTGTTTTAGGTAAATACCCGTCTGGTTGCCTTCTGCTTCATTGGTCCCTTGAAAGAAAGAGTAATCCATCCATTGTTCCCAGTCTAGGACTCTAACCTCGCCCTTGCTGTTGCCAGTTACTGCCGCCTTGGGTCAGGGATGAACAAATGTCAGCATTGTAAGCAAAGTGCACGCCTACCGATGGCGTCAAGCAGGCGGAACCTGTTTTCCATGGGAAAGATGGGGAATGGAGATATAGTATGCGTTAGGGCTGGGTGCAATTATGGCAAAGCTTAACTCTGCTTCTATGCAGTCCTATAAGCTCAGCAACAGGCTCATCAGCCGATCATGCCTGTGCTGATCAAGAGTGTTTTATTGCCATATATGCCCCGAAACGGATGCAATTCTTCCGAGCAGCAGCTCAGATATGTAAACAGTGTAGGAAAGAACTGCAGTAGCTGGTTTAAAATGAAGGTAGACACAAAATGCTGGAGTAACTCAGCATCTCTGGAGAGAAGGAATGGGTGACGTTTTGGGTCGAGACCTGTTTTCAGACTGAGTACTCTGTAAAACCCATCATAAACAACAAAGTTCTATATATGTGCATGAAAACGGGCACATATATATATACACAATAATAGTGCAAAGTCAAATCATGTCCCCAAGTTTATATAGTTCAGAGCCTATGTGGAGATTGATTTATACTAGTCCTTCTAACCTTCATTTTACTTCGGAGTCACGTGAGTGACTACGTGAAGAACCCTGCCTGGCGCTGGAACGGCATTACGTCGACGCTGACGGCAGAAGGAAAGAGCTGCAGAGGCTAGCTCGTCGACAGCGGTAGGTACGGAACCGGCAGGTAAGTGCAGTTGAAATCTCCAATTGTGGGGGATTACAGGTGTATTATGATCATTAATTTAATATAACTAAGGAAGGATTGGTTCACCTGTATAAGAAAACCTTAAAAATTGATTTTAGGTTTGCACTCAAAAGTAACTCCAATAAAGAAGGGGTACGTACATATATATTATTAAATTACCTCAGTGTAAAGATTTGATGGTATAAACCATACAAAACATCATTTTATATACACTTTCACAGTGTAAGAACATTTATTAAAATGGAAACATCTAGAACATGGAAATACAGTTGCTATTAACAAATTGTTAATCAATATTACAGGTGCTTGAAATTAATTAAAATGGGTCAAGCTGTGCAAGTTAAAACATTGTCCAAAGGATTAAACCAGTTCAAGGCTGTGAAACAGAATACTGGAGGAACAATTATGCTGATAAAAGATCAGCACTTGCACTAATGAGGTCATGGTCATGGGTTATCTTGATTACATTTAAATTGGAAGGTTATAAGAGTCAGCTGCAAATTAGTGCTGCAATTACAAACCTGGTGGAGGCAAGGACCTGACCCATTACATAAAGCGTATGCTTAGGCATTAATAAAATATTCATAAATTACTATTCTGAATTTAGAAGTAATTCAGCACCATAAGAGGGGGAAAATTGTTCCATGATACGAATATGTCTCATTGTTGTTGACATACTTTGTCCCTCCATTAGGTTAGGTAAAGAATAAATAAAGTTCCAAAAGAAGGAATACAGAAGCTTATAAGAATATGTATGCCTTTGTGAGAGGCTTATGCAAATATCAAATGATACGTTATCATTATTAAAGTAATGTAACAAAGGTTCACAAGCTGCTTCAACTATAAGATTAACAGCTGTTGCAAACTGAAGCAAGTGTTACAGATGATGTACAGCTTCTGTGAATGTTTGGGTAAAGATAAGAATATTATCTATTCTTATAAGAATAATTGATACGTCTCTTGTTGGGACTGCGGACAATAATACCAGGTGAGCATAAATGGATTGTCCTAAGAAATTTTCCAAACATTTGTATTAATTATTGAAGTATAAGGAGTTATGGATTAAATATCGATTGTTTTATTATGGAAGTGTCCATGTCGTATCAAGATGAACAATACCACGGCTGTGGCATATGTTAAAACACACAAGATAAGTCAAATAATAATCATGGGATTATCTGAGTAAACAGATGTGGCATATTTTAAAGTTTAGTCCAGCTGTTTATCTCTAAGGAAGAGACAATGGTATCGGAGACAACAAATTTGGGAGAAAAACATATTGTCATTAATATGGATTACTTACGATTAATCTGGTTGCATACAGATTAAATCACCGATCTTTCGAATGTTTCTTGTGGGTAAACCAAGAACAGGAAAGTTGGATGCTTTTCTCTCAATTACATGAGGAAAAGATGTTCTTTTGTGTTCCTCATTTTGTTTGATAGGGCAGTGTCTGATGAAAATGTAGCAGGACACACTGCCAGATGCATTTTGGTGGCCTAATATGGATCCTTCATGGTTTCATAAATATTGAGTGATGTTGAACCACTTGTGATGATTCATAGTTGCAGTAATTTATTGAAGTCTGAGGAAGGGTCTCGACCCGAGGTGTTGCCTGTCTCTTTTCGCTCTTTGGATGCTGCTGCACCCGCTGGGTTCTCCAGTTTTGTGTAACCCTGCAGTAATTTATTGTTGTACAAAGGCATCCATGACATGAAAATATGAATTTGACTATCTGCAGGTTGACCAGACCATTACAACAGCTGATGGTCAAAGAAGTCTATGAATGTTTAACTAATATAACAACATAACAATAAAATAATTATGTATAAAAGAAGTGTTATACCTGCAGTTTGCAGAAATAAGTCTAAAAAACAATATTTTGTTATAAGAAATTGGAAGTCTGTGTATACAGTAAAGTTATTTTATCATATTAGATATATGTGAGTTCCTTGTGGATTGCATTTTTCTGAGTATCTAATTGATAGAGCCAATAATAGGGCTCAGAGTGTTACCGTCCTATTAACGGACAATATACTAACCAAGAAGTTATCAGGTGCATTCATAATATCCCGATATGGAAAGGGATATATATGTGGATATTAATATAAATATATATAGATATAGATATATAATCTGTCCAAAATTGTAATATATAAATCGGGAGATAAATAATCCTGAATTGCCTTAGGCAATGGACTCTAACTCTATCAATGATTCAAAAAAGTTAACATTGAAAATAATAATGCTGATGACTTTAGTATCAATATAAGAGTGCAAACATTGCAAATGTTACGTTATAATTGCATGTGGATACAGATTGCATTATCATATATGTTTATGAATTTACCAAACAAAGCACACCAAGAGGAGCTGAAACCAAGGTAAACTTATAAGCATATCCTGTCGGCCTTAAGTTGTATGTGTGTGTGTGTGTGTGTGTGTGTGTGAACATTGATGAAATATGTTCATAGAGGTACCGACCAGAGAAGGGGCAGTGCTGGACCTCCTGTTAGGAAATGAGGCAGGACAGGTGACGGAGGTATGCGTTGGTGAGCACTTCGGGACCAGTGATCACAATACCATTAGTTTCAATATAATTATGGAGCGAGTAAGAACAGGACCTAGAGTGGAGATTTTTGATTGGAGAAAGGCTAACTTTGAGGGAATGCGTGAGGATTTTAAAGGAGTGGATTGGGACACTTTGTTTCATGGGAAGGATGTAGAAGAGAAATGGAGGACATTTAAAGGGGAAATTGTAAGAGTACAGAATCTTTATGTCCCTGTTAGGTTGAAAGGAAATAGTAAAAATTGGAAAGAGCCATGGTTTTCAAGGGAAATTAGACACTTGTTTCGAAAAAAGAGAGATATCTACAATAATTATAGGAGGCATGGAGTAAATGAGGTGCTAGAGGAGTATAAAGAATGTAAAAAGAATCTTAAGAAAGAAATTAGGAAGGCTAAAAGAAGATATGAGGTTGCTTTGGCAAGAAAGGTGAAAGTAAATCCAAAGGGTTTCTACAGCTATATTAATAGCAAAAGGATAACGAGGGATAAAATTGGACCATTAGAGAACCAGAATGGACAGCTATCTGCAGAGCCAAAAGAGATGGGGGAGATATTGAACAATTTCTTTTCTTCGGTATTCACCAAGGAGAAGTCCGAGTCTCAGAGGCATATTTGATGTAGGAATCATCGGTACTGGAGACCATGACATTGGGTTTAGGCTTATAATTGTCACGTGTGTAGAGGAACAGCGACAAGTTTTGTTTTCCATGCTATCCAATCAGACCAGATATACCATACATAAATAAAATCAAGATAAACTCAAGTGCAATAGATGGAGCAAAGGGGAAGATATGGGGAGCAGAATATATTTCTCAGCCTTGTAGCGCATCACTTCCAGAGACATTCAGAAGGATGGGGTAGAGGTGAAACGGGCAGTACCCTACTTTATGGAAGGGCTGTTCAGAAGCCTGATAACAGAGGGGAAGAAGCTGTTCTTGAATCTGGTGGTGCAGGCTTTCAAGCTGCTGTATCTTCTGCCGGATGGGAGCAGGGAGTAGAAGGAATGACCGGAGTGGGGCAAGTCTTTGATTATGTTGGCTGCGTTTCTGAGGCAACGTGCGTGTGGTCTATGTGAGAGAAGTGTGGTCTGTGTGATGGGCTGTGCTTCTTCTATAAATCGCTGCAATTCTTTGTGGTCTTGGGCAGAGCTGTTCCCAAACCAAGCTGTGATGCAGCCCAACAGTTTGCTTCCTATGTGGAAATACCTGGAATGGCACAGAATTGTGAGCTGTGAACTTGAGCACTGGGTTGAATCTGATCCGATTCAATTATTTTAATATTATGTGACCACTTCCATTAGATAGGTGTTGAAATTGCCTTCAATTTTATGCATATGGTGTACGATATAGTCCATTTTAAGATAAATGCATACAAATCGATACCAGGAAATAAATCAATGCAAAGTCTCGGGAGTCATGTTGCCAGAGTGCAATTTACAAACACCCTCAGAACTTTAAAACTGTTCTAAATCTGTTTAAAATGTCTAACCATGCTGTGTTGTATGCTGCATAATGCTTCTCGTTCATTATCCTGGCAGGGAGATTTGCAAAGGCTACTGGGTAGACTTTGAACTAGAAAGGCTGGGGGGAGGGACTCGGGTAGAGGGGGCTAGGGGACAGGGTGTGGGGCAAGAGGCAGAGAAGGGAAGCACTCGGACCCAAAATGTAGGCGAGAAAGATGAAAAAGATAATAGACAGAGAATAAAGGATGGTGGGTTTATAAAATGTGCATATTTTAATGCTAGGAGCATTGTAAGTAAGGTGGATGAACTTAGAGCCTGGATTGACACCTGGAAATATGATGTTGTGGCAATCAGTGAAACATGGTTGCAGGAGGGCTGTGATTGGAAACTAAATATTCCAGGATTTCGTTGCTTCCGGGGTGATAGAATTGGAGGGACCAGAGGTGGAGGTGTTGCATTGCTTGTCAGAGAGGATATTACAGCAGTGCTTTGGCAGGATAGATTAGAGGGTTCGTCTAGGGAGGCTATTTGGGTGGAACTGAGAAGTGGAAACGGTGTAGCAACACTTTTAGGGGTGTACTATAGACCGCCAAATGGGGAGCGAGAATTGGAAGAGCAAATATGTAAGGAGAGAGCAGATATTAGTAGTAAGCACAAGGTAGTGATTGTGGGAGATTTCAATTTCCCAAAAATAGACTGGGAAACACATTCTGTAAATGGGCTGGATGGTTTGGAGTTCGTAAAATGTGTGCAGGATAGTTTTTTGCAGCAGTACATAGAGGTACCGACCAGAGAAGGGGCAGTGCTGGACCTCCTGTTAGGAAATGAGGCAGGTCAGGTGACGGAGGTATGCGTTGGTGAGCACTTCGGGACCAGTGATCACAATACCATTAGTTTCAATATAATTATGGAGCGAGTCAGAACAGGACCTAGAGTGGAGATTTTTGATTGGAGAAAGGCTAACTTTGAGGGAATGCGTGAGGATTTTAAAGGAGTGAATTGGGACACTTTGTTTCATGGGAAGGATGTAGAAGAGAAATGGACGACATTTAAAGGGGAAATTGTAAGAGTACAGAATCTTTATGTCCCTGTTAGGTTGAAAGGAAATAGTAAAAATTGGAAAGAGCCATGGTTTTCAAGGGAAATTAGACACTTGTTTCGAAAAAAGAGAGATATCTACAATAATTATAGGAGGCATGGAGTAAATGAGGTGCTAGAGGAGTATAAAGAATGTAAAAAGAATCTTAAGAAAGAAATTAGGAAGGCTAAAAGAAGATATGAGGTTGCTTTGGCAAGAAAGGTGAAAGTAAATCCAAAGGGTTTCTACAGCTATATTAATAGCAAAAGGATAACGAGGGATAAAATTGGACCATTAGAGAACCAGAATGGACAGCTATCTGCAGAGCCAAAAGAGATGGGGGAGATATTGAACAATTTCTTTTCTTCGGTATTCACCAAGGAGAAGGATATTGAACTCTGTGAGTTAAGGGAAAAATGTAGAGTAGCTATGGAAAACTATGAGATTCAAAGAGGAGGAAGTACTGACACTTTTGAAAAATATAAAGGTGGATAAGTCTCCAGGTCCTGACAGGATATTCCCTAGGACATTGAGGGAAGTTAGCGTAGAAATAGCAGGAGCTATGACAGAAATATTTCAAATGTCATTAGAAACGGGAATAGTGCCGGAGGATTGGCGTACTGCGCATGTTGTTCCATTGTTTAAAAAGGGTTCAAAGAATAAACCTAGCAATTATAGACCTATTAGTTTGACGTCAGTGGTGGGCAAATTAATGGAAAGGATACTTAGAGATAATATACATAAGCATCTGGATAAACAGGGTCTGATCAGGAACAGTCAACATGGATTTGTGCCTGGAAGGTCATGTTTGACAAACCTTCTTGAATTTTTTGAAGCGGTAACTAGGGAAATTGATGAGGGTAAAGCAGTGGATGTTGTCTATATGGATTTCAGTAAGGCCTTTGACAAGGTTCCCCATGGAAGGTTGGTTCAGAAGGTTCAATCTTTGGGTGTTAATGGCGGAGTAGCAAGATGGATTCAACAGTGGCTGAATGGGAGATGTCAGAGAGTAATGGTGGATGGCTGTTTGTCAGGTTGGAAGCCGGTGACCAGTGGGGTGCCTCAGGGATCTGTGTTGGGTCCACTGTTGTTTGTCATGTACATCAATGATCTGGATGATGGGGTGGAAAATTGGATAAGTAAGTATGCAGATGATACTAAGATAGGTGGTATTGTGGATAATGAAGTAGATTCTCAAAGTCTACAGAGAGATTTGGGCCATTTGGAAAAGTAGGCTGAAAGATGGCAGATTGAGTTTAATGCTGATAAGTGTGAAGTGCTACATCTTGGCAGGACAAATCAAAATAGGACGTACATGGTAAATGGTAGGGAATTGAGGAATGCTGTGGAACAGAGGGATCTAGGAATAACTGTGCATAGTTCCCTGAAGGTGGAATCGCATGTAGATAGGGTGGTAAAGAAAGCCTTTGGTGTGCTGGCCTTTATAAATCAGAGCATTGAATATAGGAGTAGGGAAGTAATGTTAAAATTGTACAAGGCATTGGTAAGACCAATTTTGGAGTATGGTGTACAATTTTGGTCGCCTAGTTATAGGAAGGATGTCAACAAAATAGAGAGAGTACAGAGGAGATTTACTAGAATGTTGCCAGGGTTCCAGCAACTATGTTACAGAGAAAGGCTGAACAAGTTAGGTCTTTATTCTTTGGAGCGCAGAAGGTTAAGGGGGGACTTGATTGAGGTCTTTAAAATGATGAAAGGGATAGACAGAGTTGACGTGGATAAGCTTTTCCCATTGAGGGTAAGGAAGATTCAAACAAGAGGACATGACATGAGAATTAAGGGACAGAAGTTTAGGGGTAACGTGAGGGGGAACTTCTTTACTCAGAGGGTGGTGGCTGTGTGGAATGAGCTTCCAGCAGAGGTGGTGGAGGCAGGATCGATTTTAACATTTAAAAGTAAAGTGGATAGGTATATGGACGTGAAGGGAATGGAGGGGTATGGTCTGAGTGCAGGTAGATGGGACTAGGGGAAAACAAATGGTCGGCACGGACTGGAAGGTCCGAGAGGGCCTGTCTCCGTGCTGTAATTGTTATATGGTTATATGTTAAAGTAGGTAAGAGTCTCTGTGGTAATGAGACAGCACTACTTATTACACATAAAAACCACATTAGGTTCAGTAAAAACTGATGGTTCTAGAGGAATGTATTCTAGATGGTTAGAAATTGGATACACTCAGTGGAACTAGACACTGAAAGGTGGAAAATCACTCTGTTAATGAGGTAGATACTTTCACAGGAATGGCACGGGATGAGCCGCTCGAGCAAAGATGCAAGGCCACAGGAGGGTGTAAATTAATGTTAAAGTAAAAAGGAACCAGTCATGGTGTCAGGTTTGGACACGGAGTGTTGGGTTTTCTATAATTGTTGCTTTGTCATACCATCAAAATATATATATCAATTGATATTTTGTGATAAACTTGCCTTTCAATGGAAAGGGCATTACTTTTATTCTTTATAATGTGAAATAATTTATCACATAACTTGAGGCAATGTTTGGGGAAAAATGTGTTATTCGCTCGTCACTGTGTTGAATGAGCCGGACTGTCGTATGGAATAAATTCTACGACATGAAAAACACAGAAAGCTTCAAAATCTTCACGTAGTCACTCACGTGACTCCGAAGTAAAATAGTAAGATTAAACGAGAACTTACCAGTTCGAAGTTTGATCTTTATTTTATGAGGAGTAACGATGAGGGATTACGTGCCCTCCACTCCCCACCCTCATAAAATAAATGATCATCTGGTAGTTCTAAATCTATGAGAAGCCTTACTATCTTACTCCGGCTATTATGTTCTGAGTTTTTCATGCCGCTGCTTTGAAGTATGCCGTTCCAGCGCCAGGCGGGGTTCTTCACGTAATCCCTCATCGTTACTCCTCATAAAATAAAGATCAAACTTCAAACTGGTAAGTTCTCGTTTAATCTTACTATTATCGGGATAGTAATGATAGTAATTTTTCTGGATGAAAAAGAAATCTCCTCGGGTTTCTTCTAACTTTCTTACTCCACACCTTAAATGTATTCCCCCTGGTTTTCAAGGACTGTACCGGCTCCCCCTACTGTTAATTAATGAGGCGGTAGGGTAGTTATGTACTAGCCATCCCACGTGCTTATTATGTTATATGCCTCCATCAGGCTCCCCCATTAGCCTCCATTCCAAAGAAAACAAAGCCAAACTATCCAATCGTTCCTCATCACTGAAACAGGAAAAACATTGATAAATGTGAGTACAAGGAACCGTAGATGCTGGTTTACAAAAAAAGACCCAAAGTGCCGGAGTAACTCTGTGGCTCAGGAGAACATAGATAGAGACGTCTCAGGTCAAGACCCATCTTCAGTCCTTGTGGAGCAGGAGAGCAGCAGGAATCACAGTGGGAGCAGTGAGAGAGGGTCTTGCTGAATCCCTGTCTGAGTTAGGAGAACTTCCTCAAAGTAGGCAAACCTTGAGGAGAATTTGCAGTGGAGCAGCCAAAATGTAGAAACAAGAAGGATCCTAAAAACTCACCTATCCATGTCCTCCAGAGAATCTGCCTGACCCGCTGAGTTATTCCAGCACTTTTCCCCCTAACATTTTGAAAAATCTTCTCTGCAATCGCATCACACCAGTGTGCTACCTGAACTGCTCATAATGTTCCAGCTTTGGCCGAGCCAATCTTCTATCAGGTTTTACCATGACCTCAATGCTCTTGTACACAGTGCCCCAGCTAATGAAGGCAATCATCCTTTATGTTTTCTTCACTCCCTGATGTACCAGTGTTTCCATTTTGACCGTGAGCTGAAACACCAAGGTCTCTTTGTTCCCTAACTCACATAGGGCCCCAATATTGACCCGTGTCAAATTCCATCGGACCAACCCAAAAATACACCACCTTGAACCAACTGGGAGTAAATTCCATCTGCTTGTCCACCCTCGCCTCCGCTACACATTGCCCCTGTCAGGCTTTGATGAATTTTAAGATCAACTCCTCTTGCCCGCAGTAGTCACGTATCTCCCAGGTTAGGGCAAAGAATTAAAAGTCCTTGGGCTGACGTAATGTGTCGGTCAAACTTGCTTCAAAATTGTTAAAATGTAAATCAAGTGGGAAAACTGCAATGAATCATTCAAACAAAGCCGTGACTTCAATCGTTGATCAGAAACATAACATTTTATTAGATGATTTAACATTTTGCAAAGACATTGTTGACAAGTGTTCTGTGCATTTTCAGAATTGTGCTAAATCTTATTGTAGTTTGTGATATTTATCTCTTTGTCGCGTTCTGTGTCTCTCTCTTATTCATCTGTAAGCTTCTTTTATTCCTAATAAACTCACAAAGGGAAAACACAATGTGAAATTGAAAGCACAGATAGAATTTAACACCAACTCAACTATCAGTCTTTCTGGTTGCTGCAGTTGGTCCAGGGACAGGTAATTAAAGCAGAGTTGAGTACAAAATAAACCACGATCTAATTGAAAGGCAGAGCAGTCTCGAAGGGCCTATTTCTTAAGAAATGCATGGTAGAATATAGTGGCAACGGTTTCTCTGAGGTGATGTTCTACTTTGACAGATTCTCTCTCTTTGTCACACAAACAAAATTGTACCAAAGGCAAATGCATATTTTAATGCTGTTAACATACAAAGGTATATACAGAAATGTTATTTACTTTTAGTGTTCAGCTTAGTTTAGACATAAAGCACAGAAACATGCCCATCGAGTCCTCGCCGACATATAAGGGCGGCACGATGGCGCAGCGTTGCTGCCTTGCAGCGCCAGAGACCCAGGTGCTGCTGTATGTATGGACTTTGGCCCTGCACACTAGCACTATCCTACACATAGTAGGGACAATTTACAATTTTACCAGGCCAATTAACCTGCAAACCTGTATGTTTTTGGATTGTGAGAGGAAACAGGAGATCCCGGAGAAAACCGATGCAGGTCATGGAAATAATGTACAAACTCTGTGCAGAGAAGCACCAGTAGTCAGGATCGAACACGGTCTCTGGAGCCGTTACGCAGAAACTCTACTGCTGCGCTGTCAGGGTTTGTTTCCATCATTTATCTCTGCAGGACTTTCGAGTTTAAGAGTTTAGAGATACAATATGGCGACAGGCCCTTCGACCCATCGAGTGCACGCCGACCAGAGATCACCCTGTACACCAGCACTATCCTACAGAGTAGGGACAACTTACAATTTTATCTAAGTCAATTCACCTACTAACATGTACGTATTTGGAGTATGGGAGGAAACTGGAACAATCAGGTGGAAAAAACCTACATAGGTCACAGGGAGAACCTACAAACCCCATACAGCCAGCACCCGTAGTCAGGATCGAACCCAGTCTCTGGCGCTGTACAGCAGCAGCGTTACTGCTGTGCCACGGTGCTGTCCATTGATGACTGATGAAGCTCTTCCCTTGACTGAGCACAGCACCTCTTTCCTTGTGGTCGAGAATCTCTGCATCCTTCCTCTGCAAGAGCAGCATTATGTCAGGGATATGAGAAAGCAGAGCCTGCATCATGGTCAGCAGTGGACAGATCATGTGGTGGGATGCCTGCACAGGAACAAATGGGTAGGTTTATTATTGTCA
Organism: Okamejei kenojei; assembly: GCA_035221665.1. Classification (NCBI taxonomy): domain Eukaryota; kingdom Metazoa; phylum Chordata; class Chondrichthyes; order Rajiformes; family Rajidae; genus Okamejei; species Okamejei kenojei. The sequence goes on from CM069136.1 coordinate 2,741,497, forward strand.
CCGCTCACCGGGGTGCAGTGAAAAACTTTATTTTACATGCTATCCAACCGATCAGATATAATATACATGCGATCCCAGAGAAAATCCATGGGAAAAACATACAAGCCCCGTGCAGATAAGCACCCGTAGTCAGGATTGAACCCAGGTCTCTGGCACTGTAAGGCAGCAACTCTACCTCTGTGCCACCGTGCTGCCCATATTTGCTGCCTACTTTTCAGTTATATTTCTTCACTTATTTTTATTTGGTCCTGCTGTCCTAACGACTATAACTCTCATTTAAAGCATTGTTATTGTTTCATATTGGCATGGTTCTGTGTAGGTGAAACTCCACATATTTGTTTCTACATCATTTGTACCAAATGAATAAATTAACATAAACCCAGTTTGTTTAGTTTAGTTTAGAAATTTAGCGGGAAACAGGCCCTTTGGTCCACTGAGTCCACACCGACCAGTGATCCCCGCACGTTAACACTAACCTCCACACACTGGTGACAATTTTACATTCATACCAAGCTAATGAATCTACAAATCTTGGGAGTGTGGGACGAAACCGAAGATCTCAGAGAAAACCCACGCAGGTCACGGGGAGAACGTGCAAACTCCGTTTAAACAATCATCGATAGTCAGGATCAAACCCGGGTTTCTAGCGCTGTTAGACAGTAGCACTATCGCTACGCCACTGTGCTGCCCTAAAATTGATCCCACTGCTTACCATACTGACTTATAAAACAGTCTGGGATGCAATGGGCATGTCTCCAGTTCTCTTTCTACTTAATTAAATCCTGAAGCTGATCATTGTGCAAGGTCAGTCCCGGGTCAGCATCCCAGTCATACTTAGAATGGACGTGTACTTCCCTGCGTAACTGACAAGGGCTAAAGGTTAATATTACTTGAATATAAAGGGAGATCTCTAGCGTAGCAGCACCATAAAACTTCAGGCCTGCTCGATTTAACATACAGGGTTTCGACCCAAAATGTTGACATTCCTTTCCGTCTGGAGATGCTGCTTGAGTTCCTGAAGGGGATTGTGTGCTGCTCCAGATTCTAGCATCTGCTGTCCTGTGTGTCTGCCTGATAAACCCATAAACCTGTTGGACGGCACTGTGGCTGTTGCTGTCTTGTAATGCCAGAGAGCCAGGGGCCGATCCTGACTATGTACGGATTTTGTACATTCTCCCTGTGACCGTGTGGGGTTTCTCCGGGTGCTCCGGTTTCCTCCTGCATTACAAAGTCATGCTTGCTTGTAGGTTACTTGGCCTCTTTAAATTGACCCTAGTGTGCAGATAGAACTAATCTATGGATGATCGCTGGTCGGCACAGACCAGGTGGCCTGAAGGGCCTGATTCCACGCTGTTTCTTTAAAACTAAAACCGTAAGGGCAGATGTAGGCTGTGCATCCCATCGAGTGTGCTCCGACATTCGATCATGGCTGATCATTTTTTCCCTCTTAACCCCATTTCCCCACCTTTCACCCCCGTAACCCTTACTAATCAAGAACCAATCAATCTCCATTTAAAATACCCAATGACGTGGCCTCCACTACTGTTTGGGGCAATTAATTCCACAGATTCATCACCTTCTGGCTAAAGATGTTCCTCCTTACCCTTCCCTTGAGTGTCGCTAATCATTGCTAATAGAAAAAATAATTGTGAATCATCACCTTTGCTCCTTAAAAGCCGATTCTCCTCGAGTTTTGCTGGAGATCTTCTGACTCGAGCTCACACCCAGTGAACATAAGGTCATGAGCAATAGGAGTAGAATTAGGCCATTTGGCCCATCAAATCATTCTATCATGGTTGATCTGTCTCTCCCTCCTAACCCCATTCTCTTTTCTTCACACCTGACACGAATAAAAGCACGACTACAGTGAAATAGGCCCAATACAGTAATGGTGTAGGAAGGAATTACACATGTTGATCTACGCCAAAGATGGATGTAAAATGCTGGAGTAACTCAGCGGGACGGGCAGCATGCCTTCTCTCCAGAGACGTTGCCTGTCCCGCTGACTTACTCCAGCATTTTGTCTACCTTCACCATAATTGGGCGACACCAAACAATGAATCAGTGCTGCACAGCTGCTCCCTGGGTTCGATCCTGACCTCGGGTGCTGTCTGTGTGGAGTGTGCACATTCACCCTGTGACCATGTGGGTTTCCACTAGGTGCTCCAGTTTTCCTCCCCGATTCCAAAGACGTGTCAGTTTTTAGGTTAATTGGCCTCTATATAATTGTGTAGGGAGTGGATGAGAAAGTGGGATAACATAATACTAGTGTGTAGGACCCTTCGAGCCCCGACCCGAAATGTCATTTATCCTTTTTCTCCAGAGATGCTGCTTGACCCGTTGAGCTACTCCAACACTTTGTGTCTATCTCACTTAACATTTGTTTTATTTTTGTTTTTTGTTTTTTTAAAAACCCTAGGAAGGCAGAATACTTCTAAGATTGAGATAACTTTTAAACTCTCTTCATAATTTTAAAGAACCTTGATGCAGACAGGATTACCAAGTGGTCTCTCCTGCAGGGCATTTGACTGGGCCTCTGCATCTCTGAATTTTGACAGTAGACACAAAATGGCAGAGTAACTCAGCGGGTGAGACAGTATCTCAGGAGAGAAGGAATGGGTGACGTTTCGGGTCGAGACCCTTCTTCAGTCTCTGGCGACGTTTCGGGTCGAGACCCTTCTTCAGTCTCTGGCGACGTTTCGGGTCGGGACCCTTCTATGAATTTTGACAGTTGATCACAATGTACCAGTAAAGAAAGTCGTCAATGGTTTCTCTTGTTGCGTTCTTCAGTGAATCCTTTGCTTGTCACTTCTGTCGGTGTGCTTCTATCAATGTCTGTTAACATTCTTTGCAACTCCACACATCAACCCCTCACCAGGTTTTCTGTCTGCTCCAATCTTGTCAACATCCTTGCTGATTGTTCTCCAGCTCAGTGTCTGGTGTTCATCGTGACCCATCTCATCTGAAGAGAGTGGCGGTTATTTCATCATTTTGGTGTTGCTGCTGATTCTGATCCAGGATTTATTCTGTAAGAGAGACCACTTGGTAATCCTGAATTTGTATTCCTTGACCTAAAGAACATCAATGTTGAGGCAGTGCAGCAGATGGGCTAAATTACTGGGTAAGAAAACCTGGGGCCCGGTGGGAAATAACTGGGGGCCTGGGCTAGTAACCCAGGTGAATCTGTGGAATTCATTGCCACAGACGGATGTGGAGGCTGAGTCAATGGATACATTTAAGGCGCACATAGACAGATTCCAGATCAGTACGGGTGTCAGGGGTTATGGGGCGAAGGCAGGAGAATGTGGTTGAGAGGGAAAGGTAGATCAGCCATGATTGAATGGTAGAGTAGACTTGGTGGGCCAAATGGCCTAATTCTGCTCCTACAACAAGAACCCAGGGACACTCATTCAAATCCCATCATGAAAGTTGGCGCACTTAAATGTTATGATTCAAATAGATAAAAAAGCCAATTTAAGAGAAATTAGATTGCTGTTAAAACCCCACCTAATTCACCAGTGTCACCCTCTGGGAAGGATATTTTCCATCTTTCTCTCAGCTGGCCTGATTAGTGACACTGGATTCACCAATTTGTCCCAAGGAGGAGGTGAAAAAAAGTTGTAGAAGTGTGAAAACGCACACCTCTAGATTCAAGGACAATTTCTTCCCAGCTGTTATCAGACAACTGAATCATCCTACCAACAACTAGAGAGCAGTCCCGAACTACTATCTACCTCATTGGAAACCCTCTGACTATCTTTGATCGGACTTTACTGGCTTTAATTAGGACTAAAGGGCCTGCACAACTCGGGCGTTATTTGCGCTTCATTTACGCTACATCATTTATGCGTAATGCATGGCGTGCATTACGCGCACATGGCGCGTGGTGAACCGTGGTGGCGTAGACAGTGACGCGCGCTAGCACGCGGCACCACAGGATTCTGGGATTCTCAAAATCCTCGCGCGCCACCTGAGTGATGCGCAAATGACACCCAAGTGGGATAGGCCCTTAAACGTTAAACCATTTATCATGCATTTGTATACTGTGAATGGTTCGATTGTAATTGTGTATTGTCTTTTCGCTGGCTGGTTGGCGTACAACAAAAGCTTTTCACTTGTACATCTTACAATAAACTAATCTCAAACTCAATGTGGTGGGCTCTTCACAAACCTTTGATTGAGGGCACAGAGGACAAACAATAAATTCTGTTTGTGGCAATAATGCTCCCATCTAGTGAATGAACGTTAAAACAAATTGGATAATCCCACTACATCTCGCTCGATTTATTGCAGCAGATGCCAGGAATGGAACTCTTGAGATCATCCTGTAAGGCCTGCTTCAAATATGCTTGAAATGGCAAATAGGATTCTGAGCAGCTTTTGTGGCTTTGACAGTGTCCCGAGAGTGCAAGGTTAATGACTAGTTTTTCCTTTTAATTAAATGTGTAATTGGTTTCTATTGAATAGCTCGGTTTTTTTAAGAGCAACATATCATGTTGATTTGAGAACAGTAACCTAAATGGTTAGCACGCAGATGGTGCTGTAACACGTTGGCTAGGATTTGCAGCTTACTGCACTATTGATGAAGGAAATAATATTGGGAAAGTCTGTCGCTATTAATCAAAGGTTGGTTGACTGTGTACAGGTGGCTTGGGGGGATGATGGGAGCTTGTGCATTTCTTGGTAGCCTTAAGCAGAAAATACTGGTTGCATGAAAGTGGGAAAATAGATCTTTGTGCGTAATAACTTAATGTGACATTCATTAAAACGGAGCTGGAGTGGCGATCCCGATAGAGCAGAAGCATTATTCCTTGTGAAAGGGTATAGACTGAACACTCCTCTACAATTAACGTAAGATTGATGAGGATGCAATGGCTCAAAGAAGAAGTCTCTCCAGGACAGTGATGCAGCGGTAGAGTTGCTGCCTTACAGTGCCAGAGACCCGGGTCCGATCCTGACTATGGGTGCTGTCTGTATGGAGTTTGTATGTTCTTCCTGTGACGTGTGTGGGTTATTCCAACCCCCCCCCCCCAGAGTGTTGCAGTTTCCTCCCACACTCCAAATACATACATGTTTGTTGGTGAATTGGCTTTGATAAAATTAGAAATTAGAAACATAGAAAATAGGTGCAGGAGTAGGCCATTCGGCTCTTCGAGCCTGCACCGCCATTCAATATGATCATGGCTGAAAATCCAAAATCAGTACCCTGTTCCTGCTTTCTCCCCATATCCCTTGATCCCATTAGCCCGAAGAGCTAAATCTAACTCTCTATTGAAAACATCCAGTGAATTGGCCTCCACTGCCTTCTGTGGCAGAGAATTCCAGAGATTCGCAACTCTCTTAGTAAAAAGGTTTTTCCTCATCTCAGTCCTAAATGGCCTACTCCTTATTCATAAACTGAGACATCGGGAACATTTTTCCTGCATCTAGCCTGTCCAATTCCTTAAGAATTTTATTTCTGTGTGATCCCCTCCCATCCTTTGAAATTCCAGTGAAGACAAGCCTAGTCGATCCAACGTCCCTACTGTGTAGGATAGTGCTGGTGTACTGGGTGATCTCTTGTCGACATGCACACGATGGGCTGAAGGGCCTGCTTCCTCACTGTTTCTCTCAATTTCGAGCATGGAGCATAGAACAGTACGGGCAGACATAAAATGCTGGAGTAACTCAGGCAGCATCTCTACAGAGAAGGAATGGGTGACATTTCGGGGCATTGCAGAAAACAACCAATAACCAAAACCAATAAAAATTTAGACAAGTACATGGATAGGATTGGTTTAGAGTGATATGGGCCAAACAGATGGGACTAGTATAGATGGTATATGTTGAACAGCGTAGGGAAGTTGGGCTGAAGGGTCTGTTTCCACACGGTAAGACTCTATGACTGGAAACAATATTCTTCTAGAAGCTGGCTTTAAAGCACCAACGTAATGGAGAGACAAAGGAATATAGTACTTGATAACCGCTGTTTAATACCATTGCACAAAGCTTTCAGGAGGCACCTAGTCCCTTAATGTCCACAAATACTGTGAGAAAATTGAGGCTTCATTTATTTTGTGTTGTTTTATGGTAATCTCATTCTTCTGGTCTCTTTCAACAACGTACTACTTGTTGTATTCTATTCTATTCCAATCCATCATTTTCCCGATGTTGTGAATCGGGTAGAAGTAAATATATTGTTTGGCAGTTGTCTGCACAATGTTATTTAATCTCCCCGAGCATTCATTGCTCATGGTGTGTGTAGTATTTGTGTAATTCCCAGAGGGAAAGAAAAACAGTTAGAGACGGGACAGAGATCAAATGGGGCATATGGACATAACTCTGCAATGTTGTTTAAAGTGCGGTGTCATTATCTTTATTTAATGCTTGCATTTGATGGCAGTTCAGTAATAAAATGTAAGCAATTTAGGAAGGTTGAATTATTTGAAGAATCTCTCGAGCACTGGCAGATGCAGTAACACCTCTAGAGGGAGGGTAAATTTACAGTCCAATGTTTACAGAAGTAGTTTTATTGGGCTTCAGCACATTGCAATACATGTTTCCCATTGTAATATCAGTAAATAGGTTAGTTTTCCATCTTTGGTTGGCAAGTACCTAGTGAGGGGCGCATGCCCCTTGCGTGCGTTCTTTGAGATCCATGAAAGAATATTTATTGACGCGCATGAAATTGAGTATAATAGCAACACTTGTAGCAGCACGATCAAACATAAATGGGAATGCCGGTTGAATTAAGTCTACACTCGCAGTTCAGTGCACACAGAATGCTGAAAAGTGCGGCAGGGTGGTGCAGCGGTGGAGGTGCTGCCTTGCCCGGGTTCGATCCTGCCTGTGGGTGTGGTCTGTACAGAGTTTGTACGTTCTTCCAGTGAATGAGTGGGATTTCCCGGGTGGCCCAGTTTCCTCCCACACTCCAAAGACATACAGGTTTGTAGGTCAATTGGCTTTAGAGGGAATCAAAGGATAAGGGATATGGGGAAAAAGCCGGAACGGGGTACAGATTTTGGATGATTAGCCATGATCATATTTTATGGCGGTGCTGGCTCGAAGGGCTGAAGGTACTCCTGCACCTATTTTCTATGTTTCAATCTTAATTGTCCCGAGGATAGTGCTAGTGTATGGGGGTCGCTGGTTGGCGCGTACATTGTGGGTCGAAAGGCCGGTTTTTGTGCTGTGTCTCTAAACTAAACACAGCAGAGCCGGTCACACTTGGACTGCAAACATTCAGTGCAATCTTCCACAAAGGCTTCTTTGTCGAAGCTTTAAAGGAGAGTCAGACAAGTCCCCATCATTCAACTAAAACCCAAAATGACTTTAATCTTGTCCTTTGTTATATTTTCCCCAGGGCCATGCAGTTTAGTGCTTTGCCTTTGACATTCATGCCTCTAAATCTAGGTTCTGTAGACTGTAGTTGATGGGCCTCATTTTATTGAAAAACAATATTACCAGTTCTTGGTTCATAATACATATAATTGACTCTTTCTAACTGTACCAGTGCAGAAGGGCAGAACAGTGCAGTGAAGAGGAGCTGGCGGAGATAAAATCTGATCTATTTAACTTTTCATGGGAAGTGGACCAATCGCCCTGGCTGTGTAGGAACTGCAGATGCTGGTTTACATCGAAGATATTCACAAAATGCTGGAGTAACTCAGTGGGACAGGCAGCATCTCTGGAGAGAAGGAATGGGTGACGATTCTGGTTGAGACACTTCTTCAGACTGAGTGTCAGAGGAGAGGGAAACGAGACACGGAAGGGTACAGAGAACATGTAATGCGTGGAAAGCACAGATCAAAGCAGATGATGAACAAGGAAATGTACAATGGTTCATTGTTGGATGAAGGGAAGGTGGCAACGAGGCGTACAAACGGTAAAATAAAACCCCTGGCGAGACTGACGTCTATTGCCGATCCCTGATCCAAGGTGCCTTACTAGACCATTTCACACAGTGACTTGGGGACAACCACAGGTCTGTATCCATACATCACCCTAGCCAGGCAATGGTGGCAGATTTCCTTCTGGAAGCATGCAGTGAACAAGATTGGGTTTTTAATGACACAATTACTGAATCAAGAATTTCATTCTAGATTTATGTAATTACTTGTATTTGAATTTCCAGATCAACAGTCCAGGTCTCTGGACATAACCCATGAATAATAATGCTAGCCATTAATAATATGCTTGGGTCCAATTTACAGACTGAAAATGGACCATTTGGTGATTGACCTGCAAATTAAATGTTCCAGAATAATGCAGTTTTCTGAAAGTGTTGGTAGAATTTGGATTTATTTCAGTCACTTGATCAGCAGGGATGGCTTGGTGGTGCAGGGTTAGAGTTGCTGCATAACAGCGCCAGAGACCCGGGTTCCATCCTGACTACGGGTGTTGTCTGTTTGGAGTTAGCACCTTCTCCCTGTGACAGTGTGGGTTTTCTCCAGGTCCTCCGGTTTCATTCCAGACACATGCAGGTTTATAGGTTAATTGGCTCCTGTAAATTGTCCCTAGTGTGTAGCATAGAACTAGTGATCGCTGGTCGGCGCAGACTTGGTTGGCCGAAGGTCCTGTTTCCACGCTGTATCACCTTAAAAACAACATACATTTCAAACTTATCCCTTGATAAACTAGGACAAATAATATTTTCATTTGCAGATAATATTTTAACACTGCACGACAGCAGGTGCAGCAGAGCTTGGTGAATTTTATTCTGCACCTTCGCTGTCTCAAGGCAAGTATCAAGATTGCAAAAACATTGCTATTTAATAGTAAGATTAAACGAGAACTTACCAAGTTTGAAGTTTGATCTGTATTTTACGAGGAGTCGCGGTGAGGGATTTCGTGAAGACCCCGCCAGCACGCCTGCGCAGCATCCTTCAAAGCAGCGGTGTGGAATCACAGAACCAACCATGACTAAAAATAGTAAGATGAAAACCGTAGAACTACCTGTTTGACCTGATGATAGAGGGTGGGAGCGGTGGGCACGAAATCCCTCACCGCGACTCCTCGTAAAATACAGATCAAACTTCAAACTTGGTAAGTTCTCGTTTAATCTTACTATTTTACTTCGGAGTCACGTGAGTGACTTCGTGAAGATTTCAAAGCTCTGTGATTTCACGCCCTGAAAAACGTCCATGCTTATCACACCACCGCCATTCTGATGCTGTTAATGGAGTTCAGTTGACAGTGGCTGAAAAATCAACACAATTTATTAATCAAATAAACAACAACCCCTAACCCGGGCCAGACATTTACTGAGCGGTACCCAGGATAGCTTCTGCGAATGTCGCAGGAACGGCCAGAGGCTTGTTATGGAACCGTTGAAAAGGTTTTCTCCCCACTGGCCCAGCACGCGGTGGCGAGAATGTGGTCCATGGGCACCTCCATGGCTCTCGCTGCAGCCCTGGTGGAATAAGACTTAAAAATGTTAGTAGCAACTCCTGCTGCACCCAGCACCACCCTGAGCCACCTGGCGATCGTCTGTGTAGTCACCCGATGATGCGGAGGTTTTGTGACTGATGAGGAGCCCCTGTTCCTTCATCCTGATAACTCCAGTAACTCGGGTACCATGGTTGTGTAGGCCAGTCGGGAATGATCAATATGTCAGTTGCAGAGTCTAGTTTAATTTTCTGCAATACCCGACTGGTGAGGCAGCATGGGGGAAACGCGTAGCAACCCAGTTCCCCCAATGGATAAAAACGCATCCAATGCTATTACCCCAGGGTCTGGTTTCCACAACACATACGTTGGTATTCGATGGTTCAGCCTGGACGCAAATAGGTCAATATCTGGTGTCCCCAATTTGAGCTATAATATCTCCAAAATTTGGGGGTTCAACATCCACTCAATGTTGTCATTGAAGACACGTGACCTGGTGTCCGCCACTGAATTAAGCTTCTCAGGCAAATAGGTCGCAGTACTCCAAATATTTCTTTCAATGCACCAGTGCCAAATTGTATTAGCCAATTCATTGCAAACTAGCGACCTGATACTACCCATATGATTGATGTAAACCATTATTGTAGCATTATCTATTCGAAAGCGGACATGTAATTCCATGAATTAGTACAGTAAGCCCGCAGTCCATGAAATGCCCCCCCCAGCATTTCTATATAGTTTATCCCATGTGACTCCAGGAATGTAGACTCATGAGAGTTCCATCTGCCTCCACAACTGGACATCGTACCAGTTGCTCCCCAGCCTGGTGCACTTGCGTCAGTTAGTAGCACAACATCAGGGTTGCTCCCTATAATAGGTCAATGACACTCTTTAATATTATCTACCCACCATTATAGCTCGTTTCTAGCTTCTGGTGGTAACCGAAGTGGCCGATCAAAGCAGCCAGCATTTGTTTTTTTTAATGCTGTGATTTGTGACCTTTGTGAATTTCGGTAGTGTAGCGGTCCGAATCGTGCAGCTGGGAATGTAGTTACCAATTTAGAGTTACCAATACCAATAACTTTTGATGTTCGCCACATGGTCGATACCCTGGCGCAAGCAAGATTGTGGCACTCTTCTGATATAGCAGTAGCTTTATTAGTGGGGATGATAAACTTCATTAAATTAGTGTCTAAGGTGAACACCAAATCCATAACCCGTACCGGGTGCAGTTTTTGATTTGTCTGGATGGATTACAACCCCAGCTTCTCAAGCAGAGCCTTGGTTGCAGCCACTCCTTGAATTGCCAATTGGAGGGTCTGCCCCATTATAAGGATTTCATCCAATATGCCATCACTATAATCTTGTTGTCTGAGAAGAGCCAATACAGGTAAATACCAACTTGGTAAACAGCCTAAGCTGTGATGGTTCCATTAGGCAATGCACCCTTCCAGACAACTTTAGAATTCCCTGTGAGCCTCAGCGATGGGCACCGTATAGCATGCTTCTTTCAAATTGATACATGCCATAAAGTACCCTGAGTAAAGCTTCCACCTAGCTGTTCCAAAAGTATCCATTTTGACATGGGTATATTGTACAAAAGTGTTCAACTCAGCTAAATCGATTATAATCCGACATTCCTCTTCTTTTTTACTGCTGGTGAACATATTAGGCTCAACTCAATAGGTCCATGCTTGGTTATGCCAATTACCACTTTTCCCTGCTCGCCATATTATCAGCATGCCCTGCCTCCACCTCTTTTTGGGATAGAGTAAATTCCTACGAGGCGACTGCTGAGTATGGGAATCTATACCTCCAACGAATTATATACCCTTGAACACTTTGTAAAATAAACTCATCTGTGGTTACAGTTTTCCCCATATGTCCATGGCCGCCCGCAATCGCTCACCTATTCGTGCAGGAGGGATACTACGGCGTGAGAGGAGCCAGACCCCCTTACCTCCATAGTGAACGGCGGTTCCATACATACGGTGCTTCGGGTGGACGTTATGGAGGCTGACGGCCCGGCGGCCGCATTTCCCATGCAGGCCGCTGTTGGCCTTGCCCTAAATGGTCGTTGTATTTATTGAGATGGAGGTAGGTAGAATCTTTGTGCCCTATCCGGCAGCCTTGGTTCACAGGTTGTATTAGGCTGTCGCCGGTGATATGAGTGAACTCTGGCCGATGGAGCTTCATGAGGTCCACTGTTTTGGCCTCCTTTGTCCAGTCCCTTCACCTGTTTGTACAGGTCTCCAAGCAACTGATGCGGCGGTGGAGCGGTAATGGTCGGCACAACCCCGCGAATTTGGGGTCTAGTGTGGGCTATATGGAGCTCTTACGCAGGCAATTTATCTCATACTGGGCGTTGCATAGGAGTGCCAGTGCATCATGCTATTTACTGGACACATTATCCCCGATCAGGGTTTTGCAAACGCCGTTATGCCCGTGGAGAACCTTTCTCCAAGGTATTTTTGAGAATCTGACTCCAGAGTTGGTGCATACGTAGGCAACCAATGGTGCCCGCCAATTCGTGGTGCAGGGTTCACCTGTCTGGGTAGAAACGGCAAACTTCACTCACCACATCCAGCATCCTCCTCATGCTCTGGTTCAGCGGTCCCTGGCAGTCCCTGGTCATCGTCAAACTCAGCAGCTGGGCAATCATTAATGCTTCTGGCTGGAGACGATGAGGAGCTGAGCGGAGTCCTTGCACGGCTAGTGGATGCCCCCCGAGTCCCGTTCTTCTCGTTCTCGGTCCCGCTGGAGGTGTTGCACCATTTAAGAGCTCCAACCGCTCAATGCGACCGTCCCTGCGAGATGCAGTGGACAAGCCGACTTCCCCAGGCCCTGCGAATTCACTGGGGCTTCCACCATCGGACCTCACCCCCTTAGGGTCTATGGTCCAATGGCAGGTCGTCGTGAACTACAGCCCCAGTAGGGTCATACGACTCCCGCACGGACTCTCCGCTAGTCTGTCTTCTCCCAGACTGTGGCGGCCCACCTGGCTGATAAGAAGGCAGGTGAGTTGACTCGGTGCCGGCCCCCGGAACCTGGCTCCCCGGAGTCCGTGCAGGCTTACCTCCACACTTACACCATTACTTGGCGTGGAGGCGCATGGTCGGCCGCTCGCAGCGCTGAGCTGACCGACCGCTTCCTGCTGCCACCTCCGCCCTTGACCGCAGCCTGACGGGGTGTGTTGTCGGCGGTATCTGCTCCAGCAGGCCTACACGACGCAGCAGTGTTATGCCCGGGCTGCACGATGGCAGATATCCCTGGCTGCGGTACGCAATGCACTTTGCAGGGCTCCCCTGTCGTGCGGCTGTCCCCCGGCCCAGCCCCCTCGGGTCTACTGGAGCTCGGGGAAAGGTTGCCTGTAAAGAAAACAAGACCCCTTGCCACGTACCTGTATCCCCCCTTATTCTCTTGGGGACGGGGGGCTCGGAGTCTGGACCTGTTGCTTGCAGCTCCGGAGCGGTAACCCATTCGGGTGAGTCGGCCCCTGTATCAGCGGGAGCGCCCGACTTCCGCATTCCTGCCCCCACCGTTGCGTTAAAGCTGCCGGCGTTCCTTGCAGCTCTGGGGACAAGGGCCGTGGCTGGCCGCAGCTCAGCTCCGCGCCCGACTTCCGCATTCCTGCCCCCACCGTTGCGTTAAAGCTGCCGGCGTTCCGTGCAGCTCTGGGGACAAAGGCCGTCGGCTGGCCGCAGCTCAGCTCCGCTCCTCGACAGCGTCGTCCTCCGGCCCTTGTCCATGCTCTAAGGGAAAGGTAATACTCACCTGCCGGTCTTGTGAAGGAGCCGGTGGGGAGAGCGCACTCCCCCCCCCAGCTGCCGCTGCAGATGCGCACGACGATAAGCTGCGCAGGCGTGCTGGCGGGGTTCTTCACGAAGTCACTCACGTGACTCCGAAGTTAAATCTGTTCAAAGGCTTATGTGCTTCTGCTTGCTACCACATTAGCGTCAGGCTCTTTTGCAGCTTGAATATCTTCTGTGTTAAGTTAAATGGTTTGCAGTGTGATTCATTGCAGAAGCAGGTTATGCATTGCTGCAGCTAGCTTTAATTATTTTCCTTTCCCATCTGTTGCATCCCTGAGCTTCTTTGCCAGATTCCTGTGACCTGTCAACCTGTTTCAAATCCCTACATATTTTTAGCTTCTGCACAAAATCTTGTATCTGGCCCACTGCCCTGTCACTCTGACTGAAATATTCAGATGGAGATAGGTTCGCACCTAATCTATTATGCCAAACCAGAACACGCTGTTGATAAGAGCTCTCTAATCTGAACATAAAACGTTTGCCAATTATCTGACTTGCAGCGCTCAATGAACTAAATCTAGTTTACCCACAGCAGTGGTACAGCTAAGGATGGTTTGCGTTCAATGTCCAACCACTTACAGACAGACATTTTGCTGGGGCTGTTGTGTGGTTGAAAGGTTTACAACTCGATGAATGCTGTTAGCCGCTGTGGAAGCCTACAACCGATCAGTGCGATGTTTAACTGTGTTGTTGAAGGTATAATGGACAGGTTCAGTTTATCCTCCCTTATTTCATAAATTGTCTCTTTTTGGATTTTGCACTCCCTGATCTTTGGGAGAGTAATAAGTGTCATTGTGAGTTTAGAAGAGTTTAGGAGAGTTTGAAAAAAAAAAGTCATGTTGAAGACCTTCGACTACGTTGAAGACCACCTTCGACTAGCTACGACCAACTTCGGGAAAATTGGACACCGAATAGTAGAGAGTGAAGACGACCTCCTTCGACCTCCCTTTGACCTCCCTTCGACTATGTTGAAGACTACCTTCGACTACCTTAAATTACCTTTGACTACCCTCGATTACCTACGAATAACATGCTGACCTGCTACGACTAAACCTACGAGTAAAAAAAGTATCCATTTTTTCCATGGCGACCTTTTTTTACTCGCGGGCATGTTTTAACATATTGAAAAAAACGCCACAACCTAGCTGAGGCATCGGGTACGCGGAGACCACTCTTGAGCATGTAGGAGCGCTACGAAGACCTCCTACGACCTCATGTCCACATGCTGCGAGTATGTCGAGGGCAAACTCACAGGAACTCGCGGATTAGGTCGCCCAAGTGGGACAGGCCGTTAAGACCAACTCATCTATGCCCACGAAAATGGCCATCAAAGCTAGTCCTGTTTAGTCCATATTCCTCCAAACCTTTCCTATCCATATACCAGACCAAGTATATTTTACATGCTGTTATAGTACCTGTCTCAACCTCTTTCTCTGGCAGCTGGTTTCATATACCCACCACACTTGCCCCTCGGGTTCCTATGAAATCTTGCTCTTCAAACTTTAAACCTATGTTCTCCGGTTCTTGATTCATCTACCCTGAGTAAAAGACTGTATAGTTTATACACTTCTATAAGATCGCCCCCGTGTCCAACACTCCACGAATAAAGTCCTTGGCTGCCCAACCTTTCCTCTCACACAGGCCCTTGAGTTCTGGCAACATCCTCTTAAATCATCTTTCAAATAGTTGATTTGCCAAATCATTAGTTGTTATCCCACCAGTAAGGTTCAGGTTTATTATTGTCACATTTACCGCGGTACAGTGAAGAGCTTTGTTTTGCATGCTATCCAAAAAGATTAGATACCATACATAGATACAATCAGCTCAAACTCAAATATAACAGATCGAGAAAGAGGTAGATACAGAGTGTGGAATATAGTTTTCGGCATTGTAGCGCGTCAATTTTTCAGACAAAGTCCAGTGTTCTCAACAGAGTAGACATAAATCGAATAGTACCATAGTTGTTGGAAAGACCGTTCAGAAGCCTGATAATAGAGTGAAGAATCCGTTCCTGAGTTATTCCAAATATCCAGCCGTCCAGATTAACCCTATTTCCCAATTCTCCATCCGTGACATGATATTTGATACCACGTAAATTATGCTTTCAGGAAGCTTTACAATACATGGGGAGCTTGCTTTTCCTTTCTGTTTCAGACTCTCACCACCATCTGTGCAAAAATATTCCTCAATGAAGGCGTGGGGTGGGGGATCATTTATGTTATTTGTAGAAATATTATGTTGTGGATCAGTGGGATTCAATGGTAGATTTCCAGAAGGCATCTGGAAGGTGCCATTTCAAAGGTTATTGAAGAAACCAAATGGTGTAGGAGGTAACATGTTGGTGCATAAAGCTGATTGTCTCTGTGACAGTAAGTAGGGAGGTTGGTGTAAATGGGTGTTTTTCTGCTTGGCAAGAAGTAAAGTATGGTGGAGTCTTTAAAGTGTGGGGAAGTTATATAGAAAACGTTCCAGGGGTAGGTGGGAACATGGAGTTGAGTTGACAACAGATTTTTTTCTAATGTTGGAGTCGACTGGAGGCACTTTGTGGTTCATTCTTGCTGTTAATTCATGTGTTCCTCTGTTTAATTTTGCCTTTTCTGAAATTCTACTGTTCCAAACACGAGAATTATATTGGCCATTGGTGATTGAAATGCACACTGAAGTAATTACATATTGATTTTTCTGGTTCTGCAACAAATTCCGTGCCAAAGACCTTGCGTTATCTCCAGCTTCCAGAGTGCAGCTGGGTGCCCCGGGTGTGCTACCGTGAGTTTTAATGCTACTTGATTGCAGACATGCAAATTTACAACCTGAACCACTTTGAGAAGTAGCCAGTCCTCTGATGCATTGTAATGCTGACTGGCTGCAAATAACATGATGTCACCGTGTTCAGACCAAGTAGACTCGATGGACATGTATATCTCCCGAACACAGCAATTACTGCAGCATTCTCACGAGACTAAGTTGAAGTAAAGCCATTTCAGGAAATCTGTTTTGAGTAACTTCAAAGTTAAATGCATTGAAGCATGTGCAGATTAACAAGTGAGCAGAAATGATGGCATTAGTAACGTGAGGGAATTTCTAACGCCTCGTGTTAAAAATGAGAGGACCTGAAGTCAAGAGGTACATCTTGTATGAGAGATTAGACAAATCCATAAACCAATACCAGCAAACCAGTCAATTGAAACTATACCATAGATATCCAATCTGAAGCCAGTGTGACCTTATCTTAGCATTGGCAACCTGTTTAGTTTAGAGATACAGTGTGGAAACAGGCCCTTTGGCCCACCGCGACCACACCGACCCTCAATAACCCATACACTAGTTCTGTTATCCCACTTTCGCATCCTACACACCAGGGGCAATTTTAAGAAGCCAATTAACCTACAAACCCGCACATCTTTGGGATGTGGGAGGAAACCGGACGACCTGAAGGAAACCCACACGGTGACAGGGAGAACATACAAACTCCATACAGACAGCACTCGTAGTCAGGATCGAACCTAGGTTTCTGCGCGATGTGAGGCAGCAGCTCTGCTGTGTCACTGTAGCATTGGTTCCAAGTAGCTGACTGATTATCTTGTTGCAATCTGCATTCATCTGATTTCAAATCATGTCATGATACATAGTGTGGAGTTATGAAAATACTATTGAGTAGTAAAAATTTACTGCACTGAAGGAAGCCATTCATCTGTCATTTCATGCTGATCAAAAATAAATGTGTTTCAGATTCACTCTTTTTAAATCCCAGATGACATTAATATTGTCTGAGGCTTGTATTCAAATAAATGTTTCCACCAGAGTACACTAATGTGCTGGTGAGGCCACACTTACTGTGGAGTATTGTATTCTATTTTGGTCAACCTGTTGTAGGAAAGGTGCCATTAAGCTGAAAAGAATGCAGAAAAGATTTGTGAAAACATTGCCAACACTCCAGGACTTGAGCTATAGGAAGATATTGGCCAGTCTAGGACTACATTCCTTGGAGTGATCTTAGATTGAGGGGAAAATCATGAGGGGAATAGATAGCATGAGTGTACAGAGTTGGGGTAGGGGAATTAAGAAATAGAGGGCATAGGTTCATGGTGAGAGGGGAAAGATTTATCTGGAACCTGAGGGGTAATTTTTTTCACTCAGGGTGGTGGGTATGTGGAGTGAACTGCCAGAGGAAGTTGTTGAGGCAAATACAATAACAATATTAAAAAAAAAATTGGACAGGTACGTGGATGAAGGGTGTCCCGCCCCCCTCCTCTGTCTGAAGAAGGGTCTCGACCCGAAACGTCGCCAATTCCTTCTCTCCATAGATGCTGCCTCAACCGCTGAGTTACTCCAGCATTTTGTGTCTACCTTGGATGAGGGGTGATCTTAGACAGGTCTATAAAATAATGAGAGGAATAGATCAGGTAGATGCACAGGGTCTCTTGCCCATAGGGGAATCGAGGACTAGAGGACATAGGTTCAAGGTGAAGGGGAAAAGATTTAATAGGAATCTGAGGGGTAACTTTTTCACACAAAGGGTGGTGGGAGTATGGAACAAGCTGTCAGAGGAGGTTATTGAGGAAGGGACTATCCTCACATTTAAGAAACAGTTAGACAGGTACATGGATAGGATAGGTTTGAAGGGATATGAACCAAATGCGGGCAGATGGGACTAGTGCAGCCAGGACATGGTGGCCGGTGTGGGCAGGTTGGGACCAAGGGGCCTGTTTCCACGCTGTATCATTCTATGGCTATAACTTTTCAACCCTATTTGTAGGGTACAAGAAGGTGCCAGAAATGGGCAACTCTTCGGTAATGCCTCAGCGTAACCTATTATTCTTACACTCGAGAACTTGAGAATGATTGTGCCAGTGTACGGTAAGATTCTTTTTACAGAATTGTACGCAAAATGGAATTCCACTGCACCTCGGGAAATATGGCAATAAAGTACCATTTTGAAAGAGCGAGGCATTACCATCAGTAACTTTAGGATGCATGTGGGATTGGTTTCCTATTGTTACATGAACCAAGATACAGTGTAAACCTTTTTATGTGCTATGCAGACAGATCATATCATGTGTTGGAACAAGTCGTGCAAAAGAGAAAAGAAACAGAGTGCAGAATATGACACAAACTGCTGAAGTAACACAGTGAGTCAGGCATCATTTCTGGAAAACATGGATAGGTGATATTTTAAGTCGGGGCTTGCCTGTGTCTACCTATTACCTGCCATGCTCCATGTCTTGCCTCTCCCCTTTTCCATCTTTCGTCCCTCTCCCCCTCCCCCCCCCACCCTACCCCCAATCAGTCTAAAGAAGGGTCCCAATCTGAAAAGTCACTTATCCATGTTCTCCAGTGGTGTTGCTTGTCCCGCTGCGTCCTTGTGTCCTGGAGAATGTGGAATATTGTGTTACAGCTACTGAGAAGGTGCAGATGTAAAATGATGCGAGAGGACTGCAATTGGGTTGATTGGAAAATCGGAAATGCATCTTTAGCGTATGAGAGGTCCCTTCAAGAGTCTGATAACAGCGGGAAAGCAGCTGTTCTTCAATCCGGTGCTTTCAAGCTTTTGTATTTTCCATCTGACAGGAAAGGGGAGAAAGCTGGTGTTAGTTTTACACGGGTAATAATGGTGTATGCTGACATTCCCACCAATGTTACAGGGTCAGATTCTGGCCAATGCATTGCTCCCAATTAACTTCCTTACTTGTATAACCCATCTTATTTTTACAAGTAATAAGGGTCAGTGCTTGTATTAACATGTCCTTGATTACTTCTCCGAGCTGCCTGCTCACTTTATTATGACAGTTTTCAGCTGCGGATGGGTTTGAACGATGCAACTGGTAAACAAAATAATGCATTTATAAGATTTTAGCTGGAGCTTTGTATTATAACATGAATGGTCCTGAGGCAATGCCAGGTTTTTGTTTCCAATGCATCCAAATATCTTTAGTATGTGCAAAATTGCATTGTACTGTAGATCCTCAACTTTGAAATGCTGAATCTAACGTAATTAAAATGAGTGAGCCTGTGAGCAGAAAATCTCATTGCCATCTATTATAAATCCTGTTGAACTGCTTGCATTTGCCTAGAAAATAATTTCACCCTTTTGAGTTGATTTATTCAACCTGAAAAATCTTCTCATTGCTATTCATTTTGATATAGCAATGACACTTGACAGAGATTTATTTCATGCAATTTTCATTTTCCCGCAAATGTGCCCTCCTTAAAATTCCAATAAATACAGGCTGTTCACGGTAAGTAAGTATGTTTAATATGCTCTATTTACATATTTGTAATGGATGCAATAGTGAATTGGAAAGGCAGCTTTAAAAACTAAGCTTTCCAAATATTTTATAAATGATTATTTGTTATAAATTATTATTAAGTCACCTACAATAAATGTTTCAGGAATTTTAATTGAAGCAGGACGTGTTATAATTTTAATAAATAATCTAAATAAATAAATAAATGGGGGGGGGGAGACGTAAATAAATAAAAAATTGGAATAAGACCGTGTGCTTCACTTACCCAAGTTAAAAAAAAGTTACATTGATTAGTTATCTGGAGATATTTCAATATTTGCACAAACATGCCATCTATATAACACATTCTTCCCATATCTAGCTCGGCATTTATCTAGTTGGTGTCATGGCTCAAATAAACGGCCCATTTTTCCCAGATCTTCTCAAGTGAATTATCCTTCACTCTCAAGAAATGTGTCACTTTCTCCATAGTGAAGATGTCTCGTACAATTTCAAGCCACTGTTCCTGTTTTGGGTTTTTTTCGTTAAGCCACTGCCTGGTAATGGCCTTCTTACTTGCTGCAAGCAAAACTTTAATCAAATATGTATCTTCTATATTTAAAATATCTTTAATGTGCCCGAGATACATCACAGGGCAGGTATTTGGGATTTTATAACCCAAGATATTTTTAACAGCTGCGTTAACATTTTCCCAGTATGGCCTTATCTTTACACAGTTCCAGAAAATATGCGAGCGGTCTGCCTCCGTACTCCCACACAGCCTCCAACAGTGTTGTTGGACAGCAAGTTGTCGCCTTTTTATTTTGGTCATTATAAAAAAGCAAGTTAGATTCTTCCAGCAAAATTGTCTCCATACTAGTGAGCTTGTGGATGTACATTGTGGTCACACATTTGTTACCATTCTTCTTCTGTTATTTGAATTTTTAATTCTGCTTCCCATTTTGTTTTTATGTAGAGCGTTGATTCTCCCCCGCTTCCCACCAGAGCTTGGTAGAAAGCAGAGATGATCCGAGATCCCTTCTATTTGTATGCATCCATAATCACCTTGATCACATTATTTGAAGTTTCATCTAGTTCTGGCCTTATCTCTTTTGTACAGCTGTTAAGAAGAGAGTTAAGGAAAAGGACCGCAAACATAACAATCTCAGGATTACTTCCTGTGCCACGCGACAGTGAGAGTAGGAATGGAGCAAGGTGGAGGATAAATGCCTGGCTGAAGGACTGGTGCAGAGGGCAGGGATTCAAGTTTCTGGATCAGTGGAACCTCTTTTGGGGAAGGAGAGACCTGTATAAAAAGCACGGATTGCACTTGAACCCGAGGGGGACCAGTAACCTGGCAGGGAAATTTGCAAAGGCTACCGGGGGGACTTTAAACTAGAACGGTTGGGGGGAGGGACTCAAATAGAGAAAGCCAGTAGACAGGGTCTGAGGCAGGAGGCAGAGAAGGGAAGCACTCAGACCCAACATGTAGGGGGGAAAGAAGAAAAAAATAATAAACAGAGAATAAGAGGTGGTGGGTTTCCAGGGCAAAAGTCAAAAGGGACCACTTGTCAACATAATTGTATAAGGAGTAAGAGTGTAGTAAAAACAAGCCTGAAGGCTTTGTGTCTCAATGCAAGGAGCATTTGTAATAAGGTGGACGATTTGAATGTGCAGATAGCTATTAATGACTATGCTATAGTTGGGATCACGGAGACAAGGCTCCAGGGGGGGCCAAGGCTGGGAGCTGAACATCCAGGGATATTCAATATTCAGGAGGGAAAGACAGAAAGGAAAGGGAGGTGGGGTAGCGTTGCTGGTGAGAGAGGAGATTAATGCAATAGAAAGGAAGGACATTAGCTTGGAGGATGTGGAATCGATATGGGTAGAGCTGCGAAACTCTAAGGGGCAGAAAACGCTAGTGGGAGTTGTGTACAGGCCACCTAACAGTAGTAGTGGAGTTGGGGATGGCATCAAACATGAAATTAGAAATGCGTGCAACAAGGGTAAAACGGTTATAATGGGTGACTTCAATCTACATATAGATTGGGTGAATCAAATAGGCAGGGGTGCTGAGGAAGAGGATTTCTTGGAATGTATGCGGGATAGTTTTCCAAACCAACATGTAGAGCAACCAACGAGAGAGCAGGCTATTCTAGACTGGGTATTGAGTAATGAGGAAGGGTGAGTTAGCAGTCTTGTTGTGCGAGGCCTCTTGGGCAAGAGTGACCATAATATGGTTGAGTTTTTCATTAGGATGGAGAGTGACATAATTAAGTCAGAAACAAGGGTTCTGAACTTAAACAAAGGTAACTTTGAAGGTATGAGAAGTGGATTGGCCAAGATAGACAGGCAAGTGATTCTTAAACGGTTGACAGTGGATGTGTAATGGAAGGCATTTAAAGACTGCATGGATGAACTACTACAATTGTTCATCCCAGTTTGGCAAAAGAATAAATCGGGGCAGGTAGTGCATCCATGGATAACAAGGGAAATCAGGGATAGTATAAAACAAAAGATGAAGCATACAAATTAGCCAGAAAAAGCAGCCTACCAGAGGACTGGGAGAAATTCAGAGTCCAGCAGAGGAGGACAAAGGGCTTAATTAGGAAAGGGAAAATAGATTATGAAAGAAAACTGGCAGGGAACATAAAAACTGACTGCAAAAGTTTTTATAGATATGTGAAGAGAAAGAGATTAGTTAAAACAAATGTAGGTCCCTTGCAGTCAGAAACAGGTGAATTGATCATGGGGAACAAAGACATGGCAGACCAATTGAATAACTACTTTGGTTCTGTCTTCACTAAGGAAGACATAAATAATCTGCCGGAAATAGCAGGGGACCGGGGGTCAAATACGGTGGAGGAACTGAGTGAAATCCAGGTTAGCCGAGAAGTGGAGTTGGGTAAATTGAATGGATTAAAGGACGATAAATCCCCAGGGCCAGATAGTCTGCATCCCAGAGTACTCAAGTAAGTAGCCACATAAATAGTGGATGCATTAGTGATAATTTTTCAAAACTCCTTAGATTCTGGAGTAGTTCCTGAGGATTGGAGGGTAGCTAATGTAACCCCACTTTTAAAAAAAGGAGGGAGAGAGAAAACAGGGAATTACAGACCAGTTAGTCTAACATCGGTAGTGGGGAAACTGCTAGAGTCTGTTTTTAATTATGGGATAGCAGTACATTTGGAAAGTGGTGAAATCATTAGACAAAGTCAGCATGGATTTACGAAAGGTAAATCATGTCTGACGAATCTTATAGAATTTTTCGAGGATGTAACTAGCAGAGTGGATAAGGGAGAACCAGTGGATGTGTTATATCTAGACTTTCAGAAGGCTTTCAACAAGGTCCCACATAAGAGATTAGTATACAAACTTAAAGCACACGGTATTGGGGGTTCAGTATTGATGTGGATAGAGAACTGGCAGGCAGAGAGGAAGCAAAGGGTAGGAGTAAACGGGTCCTTTTCCGAATGGCAGGCAGTGACTAGTGGGGTACCGCAAGGCTCAGTGCTGGGACCCCAGCTATTTATAATATATATTAATGATTTGGACGAGGGAATTGAATGCAACATCTCCAAGTTTGCGGATGACACTAAGCTGGGGGGCAGTGTTAGCTGTGAGGAGGATGCTAGGAGGCTGCAAGGTGACTTGGATAGGCTGGATGAGTGGGCAGATGCATGTCAGATGCAGTGTAATGTGGATAAATGTGAGGTTATCCACTTTGGTGGCAAAAACAGGAGGGTAGACTATTATCTTAATGGTGGCAAATTAGGAAAAGGGTAGATGCAACGAGACCTGGGTGTCATGGTACACCAGTCATTGAAAGTAGGCATGCAGGTGCAGCAGGCAGTGAAGAAAGCAAATGGTATGTTAGCATTCATAGCGAAAGGATTTGAGTATATGAGCAGGGAGGTTCTATTGCAGTTGTACAGGGTTTTGGTGAGACCACACCTGGAGTATTACGTACAGTTTTGGTCTCCAAATCTGAGAAAAGACATTCTTGACATATTGGGGTACAGAGAAGGTTCACCAGACTGATTCCTGGGATGTCAGGAGTTTCATATGAGGAAAGACTGGATAGACTTGGCTTGTACTCGCTAGAATTTAGAAGACTGAGGGGAGATGTTATAGAAACTTACAAAATTCTTAATGGGTTGGATAGGCTAGATGCAGGAAGATTGTTCCCGATGTTGGGGAGGTCCAGAGCAAGGGGTCACAGTCCCAGATCACAGATCACAGATAAGGGGGAATTCCTTTAGGACCGAGATGAGTAAAACATTTTTCACACAGAGAGTGGTGAGTCTGTGGAATTCTCTGCCACATAAGGTAGTTGAGGCCAGTTCATTGGCTATATTTAAGAGGGAGTTAGATGTGGTCCTTGTGGCTAAAGGGATCAAGGGGTATGGAGAGAAGGCAGGTACAGGATACTGAGTTGGATGATCAGCCATGATTATATTGAATGGCGGTGCAGGCTCGAAGGGCCGAATGGCCTACTCCTGCACCTAATTTCTATGTTTCTATGTAGTGTCTTAATTACAAGCATCTAAAAAAATCTTTGTTTTCGAGAGCATACTTTGACTTTAAATCTTGGAAGCTCATAAACTTGCCTTTTTCTGAAACTGTATTCCTTGCCATTATGCCTTTTTGTGCCCATTCTTTGAATCTTGAATCATACGCCCCTGGCTTAAACTTTTAGTCATATGCAAACCCTCTTTTTAATTTGTATTTTTCCATTATAACATTCCATATTTAACGCAAATTCTACTATTGGATCCATAGCGTGTCTCAAACCTCCTCTGCTCAGACTCCTGTAGTCACTCTCTTGCTGTCTCACTCCCGTCATCACTCCTCTTTCCAACTTTCTGCCATGTCATAGCCTGGAGAAGATGCTCCATCTCTGGGTCCGCCGGCTCCTCAGCGCTGTAATCTGGTGTCTCCGCGGACAAGCCTCTCCTCCGCTCCTGCACTGCGTCTGATGCACTATGATATGTGCATGTTCCTGAGTCCCAGTGAATACGCATCTTGTCCAGCGGGGTCTAGAAGCGGACACCTCTCTCCTTCAAGGCCCTCTTTATTCCCTTATATGCCTTGCGCTTCTGGACAACCTCCATTGCATAGTCATGGTCAAATGATAGGCGTCGCCTGTCAATCGTTATCTTCTTTCCCCAGGCCTTTTCAAACACCATTTCTTTGGTATTAAACTCCAGGAAATTTACACGATGGACCTAGGTGGTGTGTTACGTTCCAGTTTGCAAGCCAAATCTCTGTGCGCATGCTGGATCCGTACGTTGATGTCTGTTGTTATTGCGAGTTCAGTTTTCAAATGTTGCTCCACAAATTCAGACATGGATTTGCCTTCTTTCTCTTTGGGTACGCCGTAGATGTGAATGTTATTTCGTCCAGACCGTCTTTCCAAATCAGTCAGTTTTTCTTGCATGACTTTCTGTTTTTTCATAGATTTAATCAGCTCATTTTTCATAGCCATGCTAATTGTCTCAGCCTCTTCGATTCGTGCCTCTGCTTTGTTTAGTCTAGTTTTGTGGGCGTGGATTTGTTTGGAGTTAGAAGAACGTTTATGGTAAATTTCTTGCTTCAGATCTTTGAGTTTGGCTTACATGTCTTCTTTGAGTCCTTCTTTAAGTTTATGTAAGTCCACTTTATATTCAGCCCTGAAATCACGTATTTCCTTACTGATATTGTGGAGCATTGAGCGCATGGTTTCTGCCGAGTCATCATTTGAGCTTTGAGCTTTGTCCATCTCCGGTGAATTATTTCTTTCTCGTCTGTCACGTTTCTTTTGACTTCTAGTTGTCGCTCCCCCACTCATTCCAATACAGAATACTGCGAATTATGTGGCAATTAGTGAATTAAGGGAGACTAGTTTTAAACTTGCTATCGGGAGCTAGAGATTAAGCAGCCATCTGCTCGCTTCGCCACCGGAAGTCCCCGGTAATAATTTTATTATTAATGTTTTATG
Organism: Okamejei kenojei; assembly: GCA_035221665.1. Taxonomy (NCBI): domain Eukaryota; kingdom Metazoa; phylum Chordata; class Chondrichthyes; order Rajiformes; family Rajidae; genus Okamejei; species Okamejei kenojei. Next base: position 2,766,879 of record CM069136.1, read on the forward strand.
TGTCATTCCTAACTGTTCCTGTATGTCATGTTGTCTCTTGTGGGTGGAGCACCAAGGCAAATTCCTTGTATGTGAATATTTGTCCAATAAACGTATTCATTGGAAATGAATGGAACATGCGGATGTCCATTCACCCACTACCTTTGTCCTTCGGGGTGGTGGAGGCCAAAGAGTGTGGATCAACCTGCCCCTTTGTGCTACGACCCTTGCCCCTTTGTGCTAATTTGTAAGCATTTTCATTTTTCATTCTGGGCGGCACGGTGGCGCAGCAGTAGAGCTGCTGTACCAGAAACCCGGCTTCGATCCCGACTACGGGTACTGGAAGTTCAATAAAATAAAACACCTAATATGGTGCAAAACAAAACCAAGGCCAAAGTCCCAAGTGTCCCAAAGTCCCAAATCCAAGATGATTGTTCTGGTACCATTCAGTCCGGCAATCAATCTCCCTCCTATACTCTGACTCATCATTACCGGTAATTCGTCCAACAACGGTGGTGTTGTTGGCGATGTTAAAGATTGAGTTGGGACTGTGTACGGCTACACTGTCATGAGTATAGAGTGAATGGAGCAGGGCAGAGGACACAGCCTTGATCCTTGAAAATTGAGTGGCATGGACATCAGGCAGAGAAGAAGCAATGAAGCCTGGGACAGACTAGTCATGATTGCAGGCACGGCCTTAGTCACTTAATCGTACTACAGGGGAATCCCTGTAGCCCCCTGTATTCGCGTAAAGTTGCACTTGTGTAAATAATTCTTTAAGCCCACAGCTTATTTCCAAGTTCATGTCATAAAATCATAGGTGATAGAAGTAGAATTAGGCTATTTGGCTCATCAAGTCTACTCCGCCATTCAATCATGGCTGATCTTTCTCTCCTAACCCCATCGTTACTCCAGCACAGTTACTCCATAGTTACGCGTCTCGGCTGTTCTCACGGATGCTCCCACATGGTCCTCTGACTTGCGTAACATCTGGCTCAGGCAAGGGTCCGCGGGACATCACCCTCACGTAAGTGGTGGTGCGTCTGTGTGTCTAATGGCGAGGCAGGCATGAGGGCCCACCTGATCTCCTGTTTCTATTTTCTTATGGTCTCACGTGCTTATATTTGCTGTTTTTGTGTGAGTGTGTTTTTGTGTGTGTGTGTGAAAAAGAATGGATCATCCACTGAAGACGGATGAGGTACTTGGTAAGCAAGATAGTGAAAGGTTATGGGAATAGGGAGTTGAGGTTACAATCAGATCAGTAATGAGCTGAAATGAAATGGTGGAGCAGGCATGAGGGGATTAAATTGCCTCCTTTTGGAGGCTTTTGGATAGGCACGTGGATATGCAGGGAATGGAGAGATATGGATCATGTGCAGGCAATGGCGCTAAGTTTAACTGGCGTCCTCATTGGCACAGACATTGTAGGCCAAAGGACCTAATCCTGTGCTGTATTATTCCATGTTCTTTTTGTAACGGCAATTTCTTAACTTTCCAATGTCTAACTGTTAATTGCCATTACTACTCTGGAATGTCAGAATGAAAGTTGAAGTTTACTAGAATGTTGCCAGGGTTCCAGCAACTCTGTTACAGAGAAAGGTTGAACAAGTTAGGTCTTTATTCTTTGGAGCGCAGAAGGTTAAGGGGGGACTTGATTGAGGTCTTTAAAATTATGAAAGGGATAGACAGAGTTGACGTGGATACGTTTTTCCCATTGAGGGTAGGGAAGATTCAAACAAGAGGGCATGACATGAGAATTAAGGGACAGAAGTTTCGGGGTAACGTGAGGGGGAACTTCTTTACTCAGAGGGTGGTGGCTGTGTGGAATGAGCTTCCAGCAGAAGTGGTGGAGGCAGGATCGATTTTAACATTTAAGAGTAAAGTGGATAGGTATATGGACGTGAAGGGAATGGAGGGGTATGGTCTGAGTGCAGGTAGATGGGACTAGGGGAAAACAAATGGTCGGCACGGACTGGAAGGGCCGAGAGGGCCTGTTTCCGTGCTGTAATTGTTATATGGAAAGAACTTACGAAGTCGTCGCTGATAGTAAAAACGAATTTTCCAGTCGTTATTTCCAGTTTAATTGGCCCTTTATTGAAGTAGAAATGCGGAATATATCCGATCCTCTTCATTCTTATACAAGCTGTAGCTCTTTGTTCTTGCCAACTGTGTTGTGTGGTAAGAACTGTTGTGTCTTCAATCCCCGAGGCGAATCAGATCTGACCACTCCCTGTGGCTTCGCTAGCCTCCTCAGATGTAGACGCACCCATCTATTTATTAAACTCCCTCTCCCAAGCATACAAAAACGATACAGCTAGAAATATCTAAACAAAATACTATAATATACTAACAGTAACTAACTGAAGCATGAATGGCTCCTACACACCGGCCCGTAATTGTTCAACATATATAACGCACCAATTACCAATAGACATTAAAAAGCCATCAAATGTTTAATATGTTAATATTTAATGTGTATGTTTATATGCCAAAGTCAACAAATTATGTTAGTAACAGACACAATGTGATTCATAGTAAAAAAAATGTTGATGGCACATGGCATTGTGTGTAAATGAATCATAGAAACATAGAAACATAGAAATTAGGTGCAGGAGTAGGCCATTCAGCCCTTCGAGCCTGCACCGCCATTCAATATGATCATGGCTGATCATCCAACTCAGTATCCCGTACCTGCCTTCTCTCCATACCCTCTGATCCCCTTAGCCACAAGGGCCACATCCAACTCACTCTTAAATATAGCCAATGAACTGGCCTCAACTACCCTCTGTGGCAGAGAGTTCCAGAGACTCACCACTCTCTGTGTGAAGAAAGTCTTTCTCATCTCGGTCTTAAAGGATTTCCCCCTTATCCTTAAGCTGTGACCTCTTGTCCTGGACTTCCCCAACATCGGGAACAATCTTCCTGCATCTAGCCTGTCCAACCCCTTAAGTGAACCTTCTCTGCACTCCCTCTATGGCAATAATGTCCTTCCTCAGATTTGGAGACCAAAACTGCACGCAATACTCCAGGTGTGGTCTCACCAAGACCCTGTACAACTGAAGTAGAACCTCCCTGCTCCTGTACTCAAATCCTTTTGCTATGAAAGCTAACATACCATTCGCTTTTTTCACTGCCTGCTGCACCTGCATGCCTACTTTCAATGACTGGTGTACCATGACACCCAGGTCTCGCTGCATCTCCCCTTTTCCTAGATTCCCTGCAAAGATATGAGACCCCTGAGCTGTTTGAATCAGTGTTGGCTGCTATTAGCCAAAACAGGAATGAAGCTGCAGTATTGTCAACAGTTCAGTGGCCATGCGACGCCGAACACCAACTACAAACTGACAATGCTGCAAATCCTCAGGAGGTCAGAGCATCTATGGAAAGGGAAATAGAGTTACTGTAGATAGACACAAAATGCGGGAGTAACTCAGTGGGTCAGACAGCATCTCTGAAGAAAACTAACAGGTGACATTTCGGGTCGAACCCCTTCTTCAGACTAAAATGGGAGGCGGGAAAAGGCCAGAACAAATCAGGGTCGGCAACAAATGACCTCAGGATAGTGTGACAATGTCCCTGTAATTTATGCATATGAGCTGTGCTCATTCTTGCATTTGCTCAGTAAATCTGTCAGTGACCTTTGACTTGGAAATAATTAATTCCTGTTTTAGACTCCACAACATGAGTGAGTGTGTGCAGCCATCTTTCTCTGTATATTATGTACTAGTTTACTTATTTTCCAAGTAAACAGATATCAAAACGGATAGTATTACCAATTCAGGAAGGTTTCAAGTTGACAAAATATCTGATGAAGGTACTTTGGCCTAAAATGTTAACACTGTTTCTCTATCCACAAAAGGCACCTAACCCACTGAGCATTTGTTTACAGCATCTGTATTTTAATTTATAATTAGAAGCTAGGAATCAATGCATAATTAAGATCTGGTCATTATTGCTGGAGATGATCTATTTGCATCCCACCTTTCATGAGCTTTTGGTGGCTCTGGACGGCTCTATGCTCACTGGCAAAGATCCTATAGCGAAGCAAGATAGATCACTCCTAAATGCAATGGGCTGACGTGTAGTACACAACGGAGCAGAACATGGGCCCTTTTTTCATCCATTTCAGTAACCCGACCCGACTCGCAGTGTAATCAACGTTGCGGGGGAACAGTTTGTGTTAAGAAATTATAATTCTGAAAATGAGGAGATGATTTTTACCAAATAACTTATATTTTTACGAGGATGTTTCCGTAACCGGCTTCCGTCTCCGCACTAGCTCCGATATGAGATTTTTGGTGCAGAGATGGAAGCCGGTTACGGAAATTACCCATGAATCTGCCCATGACCGTACTACGTCTTTTTCGTCGAGTGATCTCTCTTGCTTGATATAGGATCTTTGGTCACTGGAGTTTAGAAGGATGACGGAAGAGTTCATTGAAACTTACCACATAATGAAAGGCTTGGATAAAGTGGATGTGGAGGGGGTGTTTCCAATCGTGGAGAGTCTAGTGGGAGACAGGAAAGTCCAGGAACAGAATGCACAGCTTCAGACTACAAGGACGTACCTTTAGAAAGGAGATGAGGAGCAATTATTTTAGCCAGAGGGTAGTGAATCTGTGGAATTAATTGGAGACCAAGTCTTTAAGTTTTTTATGGATTGGCAGGTTCTTGATTAGTAAGGGCATCAAAGGTTATGGGTAGAAGGCAGGGGAATGGGGTTGAGAGGGAAAGATAAATCAGCCATGATTGAATGGTGGATTAGACTTGATGGCCTAATTCTGTTCCTAGAACTTATGAACTAATGACTGCCCACATCTGACCAATTTAGCCGTGATCCATGCAATAGGGTACGGGTTGAATATTTTAATTCTGCACCTAACACATATGAACTTCATGGCCTCTGCTTGTCCAATAGAACTTTACGGTCACTCAAGTACTTTACTGTTATAAAAAACGACGGCTTCTGGTTTGATATCCTCCCGATGAACCTGCAGACAATTGTTCACCTGATTCACGTGGAGAAATTCTTATTTGGAGCTTGCAAGTTCAATTCTTTGAACTGCATTCATAGTGTTCAAGAAATAAAGATGGAGGAATGGAAAGTAATTCCAATTTTGGCTTTTGGGACTTTGTCGTTTGGCATTGAGAGTGGAGAGTTGAAGATCTTTTCTTACATAAAGAGCATCCAGTGGTATCTCAAAACATGAGTGTGAGTTGGTAATATGTGCCTTTTAAAAAAAAAACTTGAGATGGTTTTCTTCCAATCTTCAGTTTAGAGATACAGAGCGGAAACAGGCCCTTCGGCCCACCGAGGCTGCGCCGACCAGCGATCTCCGCACACTAAAGGGCCTGTCCCTCTTAGGCGACTTCTTAGGCGGGTGCAGGAGACTGCGCTTGCCACATGATCGCCACATGGTTGCCACATGTTTGCTGGTGGCCTCTGGTGAGTCTCCTTTATAGCTGCGAGGAGTTCCTGCATGCTGGGAACTAGTCGCGGCCACAGTTTGGTCGCTACAAATTTTTCAATGTTGACAAATTTTCTGTGACCAAAAATTGGTCACCGTGGAGATAATCAATACTTTTGTAGTCGAAGGTGCAGTTATAGTGGGGTCGCTATGCAGTTATAGGTAGTGGAGCTAGTCGTAGGTAGTTTTAGTTAATCTCATTTGCTGACCGGGCATTTTCATTGGCTCATTGGGGGAAAAAAAACATAACCACGCGTTTTCAGAACCAAGGATAACTGACCGGTAATATTAAATGCCCGCCAAACGTCACAGCTGTGTATCTCTGGCTTTTTAAAGTTGTCTCCACCCCTTCTTCCCCCCTTCTCCTCTCTTTTAAAGGACTTACCGTACACTGTGCTAGCAATCTTAACCTTACTGTTCATCGCGGTGTGTGTCTGTATCACCTTGGTTTTGCACCGTGTGAATTTTAGACAGCGCTCTCCCCGCTTGCCCTGGCCCCCGCCTTTGCAATGTGTTTGTTTGTGTGTGTGTGTATATGTATATGTGTGTGTGTGTGGGTTCCACTCTGACTCTTGCCGTTCCAGTTCCCGGTTTTTCAGGCGGGTGCCGCAAACCTGACAGTCGAGGGCAGTCGGCTTAGTGGGACAGGCCCTTAACATTATCCTACACATACCAGGGACAAGTTAGAATTTTACCAAGCCTTGTAACCTACAAACCTGCATGTCTTTGGAGTGTGGGAGCAAACCGGAGAGCATGGAGAAAACCCAAGCAGGTCACGGGGAGAACGTACAAACTCCATACAGACAGCACCCGTAGTCAGGATCAAACCCAGGTCTCCGGCGCTGTAAGGCCTCAACTCCACTGCTGCTCCTAATCTAGTGGACTGAAATATGATCTGTATCCTTCGGAGGAGCAGCTGGTTGCAGACAAAACCACAATAATCCACGGGGAGTGGGTTTTCTACGAGATCTTCGCTGTATCTCTAAACTAAAACTAAACTAAAGTAGGATGCGTCTCCATGGCAACCATAGTATCTGTACAACAAAAGGGAGAGAAGGGAGAACATGGCAGCAGGTGAGGGCAAGTGTCTACATTGTTGGCCACTCTCCTCTACGCACCTCATCTCCGCCCACTCCCCAGATTTTAAACTACTACAAGGCAGGATTAGCAAAGGGGAACACTGTGGTTGAGCTAGTGGAGACATTGTGCCAGAGATCTGGGTTCAGTCCTGACCTCGGATGCTGTCTGTATGGACTTTGCAGGTTCTCCCTGTGACCTCATGGGTTTCCTCCGGGTGCTCCAAGCTTCCTCTTGCCACCAAAACATACAAGTTGGTAGGTTGTGTAGGAAGGAGCTGCAGATGCTGGTTTACACTGAAGGTAGACACAAAATGATCAATTTCCCTCCTGGGATAAATAAAGTTCTATCGTATCGTATCGAAAAATGCTGGAGTAACTCAGCGGGTCAGGTAGCATCTCTGAAGGAAAGGTATATCTGACATTTGGGGTCAGAACCCTTCTTCAGACATGCTGCCTGACCCGCTGAGTTACTCCAGCATTTTGTCACTATCTCAGGTTGGCAGCTAAATTGCTGCTCAATGTGGACGAGTAAAATTGGGGGTGTGTTAATCTACTTCTTGCGTATGGCATGCACAGCCTAAAGTTGTAGGACAACTTGTTCTATTTGATCTTATTAGATTGTGCACACCAGGTTGCATTCGTCGACACACGGCGGACCACGTGAAGGTTGCAATCTCTCACCCCGGGTGAGTTAATGAGAATGTGGGAGGAATAAAAATAGTATTAACGTGGGATTAGTGTAAATGGGTGGTTGATGGTTGGAGGGTCAAATCGCTGTATGTGTGTGTGCCTCTCTTTGACTGAAGATCAAAGCTGAGATCCTGCAGTGATGAGCAGTGCATTCTGGCAAAAATAAACCTTCTCCACAACTAGAACGTTAATGCAGGCAGGGCTGGCTGGAGAGCAAAAGAAAATCGATGACTGGTGGCCCAGTGTGGGCTTTGCTTCTTTCATGTGAGTGGGGGGGAAAACAACGCATGATGTTAAATTATCGACAATACAAAACTGTCAACTGCTTTGCAGGCTCGCCAATAGATGTAGGAGTTTGGAATGGGAATAGGACTGGACAATGCCCTGTGTAACGGTAGGGATATTTAACCACCATTTTAGTTGAGAATTTACCAGGGAGAGAGAACGGTTGGTGAAAACGAGTAGGAAGGAACTGCAGATGCTGGTTTATACCAAATACAGTGGGTCAGGCAGCATCTCTGGAGAAAAGGAATTGGTGACATTTCGAGTCAGAATCCTTCTTGAAAGGTTGAAATGGAATAAGGGGGTAGATTGAATTAGCTTGTAGAAGGGTTCCAACCCGAAACATCACCGATGATGCTGCCTGGCCCGCTGAGTTACTCCAACATTTAGTGTCTATTAACTGTTGGTGAAAAGATGAGTAATGAGCAGTGCATTTGAAATTGAATAAGGGCATAGATTAAATAATCTTATCAGATTCAAAGACAATGAAATCCTCAGTTAGGATGGTTTCATTTATGGATTTTTAAAAATAAATTGAAGACTGCTAAGGAATAACCATCAAATAATTCTCATTAAAATGTGCTTTAGTGCCAGAACACTGATTGTATAGCTATTGTAATACTTATATAGAACATGTCCAGGCAAATGTATTGTAACATCAGGGGCAGGGATAGATGGAGGAACATATAAAATGAAAACATATGCTAATAAATTGGTAAGATGTTTAGTCATGAACTGCAGATGTTGGTTTTATATCGAAGATAGACACAAAATGCTGGTGTAACTCATCGGGACAGGCAGCATCTCTGGAGAAAAGGAATAGGTGACATTTCGGGTTGGAACCCTTCTTCAGACTGGAACCCTCCTGCAGTCTGAAGAAGGGTTTCGATCCTGAAACGTCACCTATACCTTTTCTCCAGAGATGTTGCCTGACCCGATGATTTACACCTAGTTACTCCAACATTTTGTGTCTATCTTTAATAATAAATAGGTAACAAGGATTAAGTTTACACCCCAACAGTATGAATATTGACTTCTCTAACTTCAAGTAACCCCATGCTTTCCTTCTCTCCACCCCTTCCCAGTTCTTCAACCAGTCTGACTGTCCTGATTACATTTTATCTCTGTTTGCTCTGTTGTCACCTTCTCCTAGCTAACAATAGTTGGTCTCTTTTACATTTTCCTTGATCCTCATCTCTTTTGATCTCTTACACTTATCTCTGTAACTCCCACTCCCCTGGCGCTCAGTCTGAAGAACGGTCTCGACCCGAAACGTTACCCATTCCTTCTATCCAGAGATGCTGCCTGACCCGCTGACTTACTCCAGCATTTTGTGTCTATCTTCTGTGTAAACCAGCATCTGCAGTTCCTTCCTACACATCTTAATTTCAGTCATTTGGACTCTTTGTTAGATCTGTATTGACAGACAGTTGAATACCCCCATATTCCCCACCAAGAATTGGGGAGTAAGTCCTGGAATTCTGTGGAAGCCTGGGATTTTAATGAGGTTTAAATAGTAAACACCAGCAGTTTGCGTCAGAAGCACCAGCAAAAGGTGGTGTGATCCAGGCCTATATTAATTTAATTAAATACAGCGGCAGATTGCGACAATTAAAGGACTTGCCAGATCATTTACAAGGGCAACAGAGAATTAACCATGTTGTTGTGTGCGGAAGAATATCTTGGCCAGACCCTCAGATTGTGAGATCTTCTTCCCAAAAGGTAAATTTTGTGGTCATACAACATTGAACAGTACAGCCCAAGAACAAGCCCTTTGGTCCACAGTGTCTGAGTCAAACATGATGCCATTAAATTAATCTCCTCTGCTTGCACATGATCCATTACTGTATATCCCTCCATTCCCTGTATGTCTATGTGCCTATTTAAAGGCCTTGCTAAATCATCATTACTTTTGTTCTCTGTCAAAAATAGAAAATTCTGGAAATGCTCAGCAGGTCATGCAGCATCTGTGGAGGAAAAAGCAGTTAATGAATCAGATTGTTAGAACTAAGAATGTTTCAAAAAGCAGTAGGTTGTTTCAGGTTGTCACATTAAAGACGTTTTCATTCACTTGCTGCTGTGGTGGAATTTGAATTCTTGAATGTGATTTATTCATGCTAGATTGCGCCCTGCAATATCATACATATTCTGCTACTATTCCCTGATTTACTGCCTATAAATTGAGATTTTTTTCAGCAGTGCACTTTTCAAGAATGCAAAATAAAATTCAATTCTAACATTATTATGATAAGTAGCCGTGATACTGAGTGGGTAATGCAATACCTGATCTGTGCTAAATTAACTTACCCCGACTGTGCAAAAACTGAAAATAAGGCAGTGCAGCATAACCAGCATGAAAGAAATGAGTTTAGAGTTTGGAGAAAGAGCATAGAAAGAGGCCTTTCTGTCCACTGTCCAGCACCTACCTTCAATCGCCTGTTCACACAAGTTCTATGTTCTCTCACTTTCTCATCCACTACCCTACACACTAGGGCCAATTTACAAAGGCCAATTATCCTACAAACCCACATGTCTTTGGAATGTGGAAGAAAACCAGAGCACCCAGAGGAAACCTGTCTGATCTCAGGGGGGACGTGCAAACGCCACACAGACAGCACCCGAGGTCAGGATCGAACCTGGGTCTCTGAAGTTGTGAGGCAGCAGCTGTGCCACTGTGTCACCCCCTACAAGTGGCTGGAAAATTCAATGCAAATGCCTAAAAAACAGTACAGAGTCTGTTTGACTGTCCTGGTGATAACGTTTAAGTTACTTTCATTGCTGAGCTATGTGGTAATTATGGTGATAATAGATTATTCAGTTATAGTTAAGTTTGGAGATACAGCACGGAAACAGGCCCCTTGGCCAGCGATCCCCGCACACAAACACTATCCTACACATGCTAGGGAAAATTTACATTTATACCAAGCCAATTAACCTACAAACCTGTATGTCTTTGGAGTGTGGGAGGAAAGCAAAGATCTCGGAGAAAACCCACGCAGATCATGGGGAGAATGTTCAAACTCCGTGTAGACAGACACCCGCAGTCGGGATCAAACCCGGGTCTCTGGCGCTGTGAGGCAGTATCTCCACAGCTATGCCACTGTGCCGCCCTAAAATGAATGGTTAAAACTTTTTAAAAAACACACCAGGTCTCTGCCCTATGATATAGTAGCACAGTGGGCAAATTATTGATCTGGTGTCTCTGCCAGTCAGGTCCATTGATCCCACTGTGGAAACTGGGAATTTTTATATGGATAGAAACATAGGTAGAAAAATAGAAAATAGGTGCAGGAGGGGGCCATTCGGCCTTCAAGCCAGCACTGCCATTCAATGTGATCATGGCTGATCATCCCCAATCAATAACCCGTGCCTGCCTTCTCCCCATATCCCTTGACTCCACTAACTCCTAGAGCTCAATCTAACTCTCTTTTAAATCCATCCAGTGATTTGGCCTCTACTGCCCTCTGTGGCAGGGAATTCCACAAATTCACAACTCTCTGGATTAAAAAGTTTTTTCTCACCTCAGTCTTAAATGACCTCCCCTTTATTCTAAGACTGTGGCCCCTGGTTCTGGACTCGCCCAACATTGGGAACATTTTCCTGCATCTAGCTTGTCCAGTCCTTTTATAATTTTATGTTTCTATAAAATCCCCCCTCATCCTTCTAAACTCCAGTGAATACAAGCCTAGTCTTTTCAATCTTTCCTCATATGACAGTCCCGCCATCCCAGGGATCAATCTTGTGAACCTATGCTGCACTGCCTCAATCACAAGGATGTTCTTCCTCAAATTAGGAGACCCAGGTCTCACTGTACCTCCCCCTTACCTAACCTAACCCCATTGAGATAATAATCTGTCCCCTTGTTTTTGCCACCAAAGTGGATAACCTCACATTTATCTATATTATACTGCATCTGCCACGCATCTGCCCACTCACTCAACCTGTCCAGGTCACACTGCAACCTCCTAACATCCTCTTCACAGTTCACACTGCCACCCAGCTTTGTGTCATCCGCAAACTTGCTAGTGTTGCTCCTAATTCCATCTTCCAAATCATTAATATGTATGGTAAACAGTTGCGGCCCCAACACCGAGCCTTACGGCACTTCACTCGCCACTGCCTGCCATTCTGAAAAGGACCCGTTCATCCCTTTTTACTTCCTGTCTGCCAACCAATTTTCTATCCATGTCAACACCCTACCCCCAATATCATGTGCTCTAATATTAGTCACCAGTCTCCCGTGCGGGACCTTTAGGCTTTCTGAAAGTCTAGATACACTACATCCACTGGCACCTCTTCATCCATTTTACTTGTCACATCCTCAAAAAATTCCAGAAGATTAGTCAAGCAAGATTTTCCTTTCATAAATCCATGTTGACTTGGACAAACCTTTTACTGCTATCCAAATGCCCCATTAGTACCTCTTTAATAATTGACTCCAGCATCTTTCCCACCACCGAAGTCAGGCTAACTGGTCTGTTAATCCCTGTTTTCTCTCTCGCTCCTTTCTTGAAAAGTGGGATAACATTAGCTATCCTCCAATCCCCAGGAACTGATCCTGAATTTATTGAACATTGGAAAATGATCACCAATGCGTCCACTATTTCTAGATCCGCCTCCCTGAGGATGCTGGGATGCAGACCATCAGGCCCAGGGGATTTATCATCCTTCAGTTCCATTAGCCAACCCAACACTATTTCTCGCCTAATGAAAATTTTTTTTTCAGTTCCTCTACCCCCTTAGATCATCTGACTTCCAGTACATATGGGAGATTGTTTGTGTCTTCCTTAGTGAAGACAGATCCAAAGTACCTGTTCAACTCTTCTGCCATGTCCTTGCTCCCAATAATAATTTCACCCGCGTCTGCCTTCAAGGGACCCACATTTGACTTTTCTATTCTTTTTCCCTTAACATATCTAAAGAAGCTTTTACTGTCCTTCTTCATATTCCTGGCCAGCTTCCCCATGTACTTTATCTTTTCAGCTCGTATTGCCCGTTTTGTTTCCTTCTGTTTTCCTATGAAAGTTTCCTAATTCTCTGGCTTCTGGCTACTCTTTGCTGTGTTATACATCTTTTCTTTTAGTTTTATTCTATCCCTAACTTCTCTTATCAGCCACGGTTGCCTCTTACTCCCTTTAGAATCTTTCTTCCTTTTTGGAATGAAATGATCCTGCGTCTTGCGGATTATGCCCAGAAATTCCTGCCATAGCTGTCATTGCATAGGTTTGATGAATTTGGATTTCTTCGGTATTCACCAAGGAGAAGGATATTGAACTCTGTGAGGTAAGGGAAAAAAGTAGAGTAGCTATGGAAACTATGAGATTCAAAGAGGAGGAAGTACTGACACTTTTGAAAAATATAAAGGTGGATAAGTCTCCAGGTCCTGACAGGATATTCCCTAGGACATTGAGGGAAGTTAGTGTAGAAATAGCAGGAGCTATGACAGAAATATTTCAAATGTCATTAGAAACGGGAATAGTGCCGGAGGATTGGCGTAATGCGCATGTTGTTCCATTGTTTAAAAAGGGTTCAAAGAATAAACCTAGCAATTATAGACCTATTAGTTTGACGTCAGTGGTGGGCAAATTAATGGAAAGGATACTTAGAGATAATATATATAAGCATCTGGATAAACAGGGTCTGATCAGGAACAGTCAACATGGATTTGTGCCGGGAAGGTCATGTTTGACAAACCTTCTTGAATTTTTTGAAGCGGTAACTAGGGAAATTGATGAGGGTAAAGCAGTGGATGTTGTCTATATGGATTTCAGTAAGGCCTTTGACAAGGTTCCCCATGGAAGGTTGGTTCAGAAGGTTAAATCTTTGGGTGTTAATGGCGGAGTAGCAAGATGGATTCAACAGTGGCTGAATGGGAGATGTCAGAGAGTAATGGTGGATGGCTGTTTGTCAGGTTGGAAGCCGGTGACCAGTGGGGTGCCTCAGGGATCTGTGTTGGGTCCACTGTTGTTTGTCATGTACATCAATGATCTGGATGATGGGGTGGAAAATTGGATAAGTAAGTATGCAGATGATACTAAGATAGGTGGTATTGTGGATAATGAAGTAGATTTTCAAAGTCTACAGAGAGATTTGGGCCATTTGGAAAAGTGGGCTGAAAGATGGCAGATGGAGTTTAATGCTGATAAGTGTGAAGTGCTACATCTTGGCAGGACAAATCAAAATAGGACGTACATGGTAAATGGTAGGGAATTGATGAATGCTGTGGAACAGAGGGATCTAGGAATAACTGTGCATAGTTCCCTGAAGGTGGAATCGCATGTAGATAGGGTGGTAAAGAAAGCCTTTGGTGTGCTGGCCTTTATAAATCAGAGCTTTGAATATAGGAGTAGGGAAGTAATGTTAAAATTGTACAAGGCATTGGTAAGACCAATTCTGGAGTATGGTGTACAATTTTGGTCGCCTAATTATAGGAAGGATGTCAACAAAATAGAGAGAGTACAGAGGAGATTTACTAGAATGTTGCCTGGGTTCCAGCAACTATGTTACAGAGAAAGGTTGAACAAGTTAGGTCTTTATTCTTTGGAGCGCAGAAGGTTAAGGGGGGACTTGATTGAGGTCTTTAAAATGATGAAAGGGATACACAGAGTTGACATGGATAAGCTTTTCCCATTGAGGGTAGGGAAGATTCAAACAAGAGGGCATGACATGAGAATTAAGGGACAGAATTTTAGGGGTAACCTGAGGGGGAACTTCTTTACTCAGAGGGTGGTGGCTGTGTGGAATGAGCTTCCAGCAGAAGTGGTGGAGGCAGGATCGATTTTAACATTTAAAAGTAAAGTGGATAGGTATATGGACGGGAAGGGAATGGAGGGGTATGGTCTGCGTGCAGGTAGATGGGACTAGGAGAAAACAAATGGTGGGCAAGGACTGGAAGGGCCGAGAGGGCCTGTTTCCGTGCTGGAATTGTTATATGTTATATGGTTATAATGAAGGTAAGCATGCAGGTACAGCAGGCAGTGAAGAAAGCAAATGGCATGTTGGCCTTCATAACAAGAGGAGTTGAGTATAGGAGCAAAGAGGTCCTTCTGCAGTGGCACAGGGCCCTAGTGAGACCACACCTGGAGTATTGTGTGCAGTTTTGGTCCCCTAATTTGAGGAAGGACATTCTTGCTATTGAGAGAGTGCAGTGTAGGCTTACAAGGTTAATTCCCGGGATGGCGGGACTGTCATATGCTGAGAGAATGGAGCGGCTGGGCTTGTATTCTCTGGAATTTCAAAGGACGAGAGGGGAAGGGGATCATATTGAAACATATAAGATTATAAAGTGTTTGGACACACTAGAGGCAGGAAACATGTTCCCGATATTGGGGGAGTCCAGAACTAGGGGCCAGTTTAAGAATAAGGAGTAAGCCATTTAGAACGGAGTCGAGGAAACACTTGTTCACACAGAGAGTTGTGAGTCTGTGGAATTCTCTGCCTCAGAGGAGGGTGGAGGCCGGTTCTTTCAAGAGAGAGCTCGATAGGGCTCTTAAAGATAGCGGAATCAGGGGATATGGGGAGAAGGCTGGAACGGGGTACTGATTGGGGATGATCAGCCATGATCACATTGAATGGCGGTGCTGGCTCGAAGGGCCGAAAGGCGTACTGCACCTATTGTCTATTGTGTATTGAAGTCTCTTAAACTGGTTTTCTTTACAAAAATGTTTCCTGTACTAATTCCCTTTTCCATTTTTGCATCCTCTACAGTGCCCACGTATCACAGTGTGGTCTGTGCTGTAATACAATTCTTTATTATTCTGGGCAAGAAGACTATTTGTTTAGTCCAGACAGTTAGTCCTGTCTCACTAGAAAGCAAGAAACACCCGCGCCTTGGTTTTCATTTATCTTGTAAGGATTTTCCAAGGATTCTCCCAGCAGTCTCCCAGAGAGGAGTGTGGATGCAAAGATTGTTGGTTCAATCCCAGCTAGACATAGACAGTTGCTCCAAAAAAACCTGAAAGCCATTTATGATATCAATGCTACACTGCAGTGGTGCATGTGCTATTTTATTTAGCAAAGCAAATCTAATAATGCATAGACTGTGGCTGCCTAGGCCAGATTTTAAGACCACGACCCTTAATTGCATTCTGATTTTTGCCGATCAGTTGATCTCCCTGCTTTGTGCAGCTAAATGTCTTACATAGTCTTGTTCCAATGTTAGTTTGCTGCTTCTGAATCTCTCACTGTCTTTTTAGAACAGAGATGCATCAGCAGTAACTTATCAGTTTTACCTGAAGGAGTGAATTTATTTTCCAAGTCATTATTTTTAAATAAGCTTTCAAACACTTGCTGCATATTTACTGGCATCATTAAGTGGCTTGTTTGCTAGATGGTGCCAGAAGCATGCGTTCCATCTTTTTTAAAACATTTGTTAACAGATAAATCTATTGCCTCTTAGTCTAGAAATGTAGGTTTGCTACATTCAAAACCTTGTAATGTGTTTAATCCAATTCTGCCTATTAAGCCTCATAAATTTTAATTTAATGTAGGATCTCTTCTGCTGGGTGATCAGTTTTATGCAGTGAACACAGCCCAATGACAAATTTTATGTCTGCACTTTCTGCTCATTGTAGAGTTGATTGTGGGCGCTGCTATGACTGTCTGCTGTTTGAAGTCTGACAGTCAGGATGCCTTTTCCCTTACAATAAAGCTGGTGCTGAATGTAAAGCAAATAGTATGTTAATATGTTTAAAATGCTTGTTTATTCATTCACTTATTCATATTTACACACACACACACACACACACACGCACGCACGCACGCACACACACACACGTCAACACAATAGGTTGTTATGGAAAGACAGTTTTCTTTCCTCCTTACAAGTGCCATATACGTTTCACTGTGCACACCACACACCCTCCCCCACTTCATACACTGTTTTCCTTCCTGTTGCTATCAGTGAGTGTATGTTAGAGTGTGCCTTTCTCATTTGCAAGCTTCCCTTTTTGCATCTCTGCATTTGCCTAACGGTCTTTCTGCTTCTGAATCTGTCATCATCTTGTTAGAACACAGGTACACCAGCAATAATTTATCAGTTTTTCTTGAAGCAGTGAAATTATTTTCCTTGTCCTCCCCACTGTGTCCATATGAGTGTGTTTCGAACGTTGGTGCACTCTATCTTCCTCCATGTACTACCTAACTCTCTCTACTGTCTGTATCTCTCTTCTGCCTTCACTGCTTTTCCTCATGTATATCAGTCTCTGTTCCCTTGATAGTTGAACAAATCGCACGCATCATAATTTTAACTTTCTGCACAGAACATTTTGGCCATTACTTTGAAGTAACATCCAGGTTCAGGACAGCTTCTTCCCCACAGCCATTTGGCTATTAAACACTACAACATGGAAACATAGAAAATGGGTGCAGGAGCAGGCCATTCAGCCTTTCGAGCCTGCACCGCCATTCAATTTGATCATGGCTGATCATCCAACTCAGTATCCTGTACCTGCCTTCTCACCATACCCCCTGATCCCTTTAGCCTCAAGGGCCACATCTAACTCCCTCTTAAATATAGCCAATTAACTGGCCTCAACTACCTTCTGTGGCAGAGAATTCCAGAGATTCACCACTCTCTGTGTGAAAAATGTTTTTCTCATCTCGGTCCTAAAAGACTTCCCCCTTATACTTAAACTGTGACCCCTTGTTCTGGACCTCCCCAACATCGGGAACAATCTTCCTGCATCTAGCCTGCCCAACCCCTTAAGAAATTTGTAAGTTTCTATAAGAATCCCCCCTCAATCTTCTAAATTCCAGCGAGTCCAGGGCGAGTCTATCCAGTCTTTCTTTATATGAAAGTCCTGACATCCGAGGTATCAGTCTGGTGAACCTTCTCTGTACTCCCTCTATGGCAAGAATGCCTTTCCTAAGATTTGCATACCAAAACTGTACACAATACTCCAGGGGTGGTCTCACCAAGACCCTGTACAACTGCAGAAGAACCTCCCTGCTCCTATACTCAAATCCTTTTGCTATGAATGCTAACATACCATATAACCATATAACCATATAACAATTACAGCACGGAAACAGGCCCTCTCGGCCCTTCCAGTCCGTGCCGACCATTTGTTTTCCCCTAGTTCCATCTACCTGCACTCAGACCATACCCCTCCATTCCCTTCCCATCCATATACCTATCCACTTTACTCTTAAATGTTAAAATCGATCCTGCCTCCACCACTTCTGCTGGAAGCTCATTCCACACAGCCACCACCCTCTGCGTAAAGAGGTTCCCCCTCACGTTACCCCTAAACTTCCGTCCCTTAATTCTCATGTCATGCCCTCTTGTTTGAATCTTCCCTACCCTCAATGGGAAAAGCTTATCCACGTCAACTCTGTCTATCCCTTTCATCATTTTAAAGACCTCAATCAAGTCCCCCCTTAACCTTCTGCGCTCCAAAGAATAAAGACCTAACTTGTTCAACCTTTCTCTGTAACATAGTTATAACCATATAACCATATAACAATTACAGCACGGAGACAGGCCCTCTCGGCCCTTCCAGTCCGTGCCGACCATTTGTTTTCCCCTAGTCCCATCTACCTGCACTCAGACCATACCCCTCCATTCCCTTCACGTCCATATACCTATCCACTTTACTTTTAAATGTTAAAATCGATCCTGCCTCCACCACCTCTGTTGGAAGCTCATTCCACACAGCCACCACCCTCTGAGTAAAGAAGTTCCCCCTCACGTTACCCCTAAACTTCTGTCCCTTAATTCTCATGTCCCTAAACTTCTGTCCCTTAATTCTCATGTCTCAAGTTGCTGGAACCCAGGCAACATTCTAGTAAATCTCCTCTGTACTCTCTCTATTTTGTTGACATCCTTCCTATAATTAGGCGACCAAAATTGTATACCATACTCCAGAATTGGTCTTACCAATGCCTTGTACAATTTTAACATTACTTCCCTACTCCTATATTCAATGCTCTGATTTATAAAGGCCAGCACACCAAAGGCTTTCTTTACCACCCTATCTACATGTGATTCCACCTTCAGGGAACTATGCACAGTTATTCCTAGATCCCTCTGTTCCACAGCATTCCTCAATTCCCTACCATTTACCATGTACGTCCTATTTTGATTTGTCCTGCCAAGATGTAGCACTTCACACTTAACAGCATTAAACTCCATCTGCCATCTTTCAGCCCACTTTTGCAAATGGCCCAAATCTCTCTGTAGACTTTGAAAATCTACTTCATTATCCAAATCTACTTCATTATCTACTTCATTGCCAGTCAATCTTGGCCAATTCACGTCTCATACCCTTAAAGTTACCTTTAAATAAGCTCTGAACTACATTGACTATTATTTGTTATTATTGCACTATTATTGGGGTTTTGTGTGTGTATACACACACACACACACACACACACACACACACACACGTATTTGTGAGTATGTGTATATATACACACTGAACTTTTTTTTCTTGTTTATCATATTGTTTACAGTGTACTATGTTTACATATTCTGTTGTGCTGCAAGTAAGAATTTCATTGTTCTATCTGGGACACATGACAAAACACTCTTGACTTGAATTCACAGTTGCCTGTTCAATAACGTCATCAAATCGCTGACTACATTTGCTCTCCTTTTGATTGTTTTTCTCTCTTCGATCTTTCATGGCAGTGAACAGCCTTATTCATATTTGTTCCGAATCCAGAATTAAGTGACGTAAGTCCTCCTCCCATTTGTGATCCTTAAAGTGCCTTTCCACTTTCCCTTCTTCCGTCTACCCCTTCCTTTCCCACAAACACCAACCATTCCTTTCCACATTGAAAGCAGCAATGCATGAAGAGATGGGTGTGTCTTTTCATGTTAGATATTGTTTGTGGGTGGCTCTAGTCAAAAGTGTTGTTAGCTAAACGGTCATAAAGCTTAAAAGCCCTGTCGCATGGTACGAGTTCATTCCAAGAGCTCTCCCGAGTTTAAAAAAAATCAAACTCGTGGTAAGCACGGAGAATGAACGTAGCGGGTACGCTGGAACTCGGGGATGTCTCTTAGCGGCTCGTAACGCTAAGGGCAGGTACTCGAGAAGACTAGCTAATGGAAGTTAAGCTCCCAGTACGGACGATCGACCATTACGGTAAATCTCCGCGTTCAATTCAGGGCAAACCCAGGAGAATTCTTGGAATGAACTCGTACCGTGGGACAGGGCTTTTAGTTTTTAGTTTTAGAGATAAAGCTTGGAAACGGACTCTTCGGCCCACTAAGTTCACACCGACCAGCAATCCCCATACAGTAGCACCATCCAATCCACTATCCATCCTAGGGACAATTTACTGTCTTTACTGAAGTCAATTAACCTACAAACCTGTACGTCTTTTGAGTGTGGGGGTAAACCGGAGCACCCGAGGGATAACCTCCCTGGTCACGGGGAGAACTAACAAACTCCGTACAGAGGGCACCTGCAGCCAGGATTGAACTCAGGTCTCTGGCGCTGTAACGCAGTAACTCTGCCACTGCACCACTTGCTGCCTCACAAGTTGATTCAATGATTCAGTCATCTTCAATCAAACGCCCACGCAAGATCACGATTATGATTTATAAAGGAAAATGTTGTAAAATGTATTCATCTGCCACCATAGAGCAATTAATATTTTGGCTGAGATCTGCATTTAGGGCATTAGTCCTTGTACTTATCGCAACACTCATTGTGCACTGACCCATTAAGCAATCGGGACTGTTCCTAGTTAAGTTTGGACAAGCACAAACTGGATTATTGTTTTTGGGTTGCTTTCTAAATGAATTGAGAGCTTTGTTGCGCATTTATTGCACCTTCAGAGTGTGGATCACTGTTTTTCTGATGCTTCGAGTGAAAGCTTCCTATTTTATCTCAAGAGTAAAACTGTTAAATTTGCTTCATGTAGATATATGTTTTTAAGCAACTGAAATTTGTGAGCCAAGGCAAACCAGTTTATCTGTAAGAAGGAACTACAGATGGTGGTTTAAACCAGTCTGAAGCAGGGTCGAGACCCGAAACGTCACCTATTCCTTTGCTCCGTAGATGCTGCCTCACCCGCTGAGTTTCTCCAGCATTTTTGTCAACCTTTGATTTTTCCAGCATATGCAGTTCTTTCTTAAATGTGACACTAACCAAAGTCACTTAGTATTGAAGCAGACTGCTGTGAGTGCATTATCACTCATCAAACAGCTTCATTTGCATGAATAAAAGATAAAGGTTGCTTCTGCTTTATAACCATATAACCATATAACAATTACAGCACGGAGACAGGCCCTCTCGGCCCTTCCAGTCCGTGCCGACCATTTGTTTTCCCCTAGTCCCATCTACCTGCACTCAGACCATACCCCTCCATTCCCTTCACGTCCATATACCTATCCACTTTACTTTTAAATGTTAAAATCGATCCTGCCTCCACCACCTCTGCTGGAAGCTCATTCCACACAGCCACCACCCTCTGAGTAAAGAAGTTCCCCCTCACGTTACCCCTAAACTTCTGTCCCTTAATTCTCATGTCATGCCCTCTTGTTTGAATCTTCCCTACCCTCAATGGGAAAAGCTTATCCACGTCAACTCTGTCTATCCCTTTCATCATTTTAAAGACCTCAATCAAGTCCCCCCTTAACCTTCTGCGCTCCAAAGAATAAAGACCTAACTTGTTCAACCTTTCTCTGTAACATAGTTGCTGGAACCCTGGCAACATTCTAGTAAATCTCCTCTGTACTCTCTCTATTTTGTTGACATCCTTCCTATAACTAGGCGACCAAAATTGTACACCATACTCCAGAATTGGTCTTACCAATGCCTTGTACAATTTTAACATTACTTCCCTACTCCTATATTCAATGCTCTGATTTATAAAGGCCAGCACACCAAAGGCTTTCTTTACCACCCTATCTACATGCGATTCCACCTTCAGGGAACTATGCACAGTTATTCCTAGATCCCTCTGTTCCACAGCATTCCTCAATTCCCTACCATTTACCATGTACGTCCTATTTTGATTTGTCCTGCCAAGATGTAGCACTTCACACTTATCAGCATTAAACTCCATCTGCCATCTTTCAGCCCACTTTTCCAAATGGCCCAAATCTCTCTGTAGACTTTGAAGAATCTACTTCATTATCCACAACACCACCTATCTTAGTATCATCTGCATACTTACTTATCCAATTTTCCACCCCATCATCCAGATCATTGATGTACATGACAAACAACAGTGGACCCAACACAGATCCCTGAGGCACCCCACTGGTCACCGGCTTCCAACCTGACAAACAGCCATCCACCATTACTCTCTGACATCTCCCATTCAGCCACTGTTGAATCCATCTTGCTACTCCGCCATTAACACCCAAAGATTGAACCTTCTGAACCAACCTTCCATGGGGAACCTTGTCAAAGGCCTTACTGAAATCCATATAGACAACATCCACTGCTTTACCCTCATCAATTTCCCTAGTTACCGCTTCAAAAAATTCAAGAAGGTTTGTCAAACATGACCTTCCAGACACAAATCCATGTTGGCTGTTCCTGATCAGACCCTGTTTATCCAGATGCTTATATATATTATCTCTAAGTAAAAAGTACTTTAATGGGGCCAAACTTAGAGAATCCAAAGGAAGAAGGGTCTCGACCCGAAACGTCGCCTATCTCCTTCGCTCCTTAGATGCTGCTGCATCCGCTGAGTTTCTCCAGCCTTTTGTGTCCCCTCGATTCTCCAGCATCTGCAGTAACTTCTTTAACACAGTATTTCTTAGGCAGCAAAGTATCTCCTCTTTCTTCCAGCTACGCAGATCTGGATCAAGTCCAAAGTCCTTAATGGGTTTGAAATGCTGAGTGGCATTGAACATGTGTAGCTAGTGTCGATATAGTGGTCAAGAAGGCTTATGCTAAGCTTGCTTTCATACGTTGGGGCATTGAGTATATCAGTTAGGAAGACACTATGAAGCTTATAGGACTTTGGTTAGGCAGTATTTGAGGTATATTTACTCATCATTTCTTTCACCAACTGCTAATAGACACAAAATGCTGGAGTAACCCAGCGGGTCAGGCAGCATCCCGGGAGAAAAGCAAAAGGTGTAGTTTTGGGTCGAGAGCCTTCTTCAGATTCAGGCGAAAGGGAAAAGAGAGATACAGAAGGTACATATGAGAAAAGAATGAAAAGGTGGAGCCCACAAGTTACTCCAGCTTTTTGTGTCTATCTTTGATTTTAACCAGCATCTGCAGTTCCTTCCAACACATTTTGAGGTATTGCCTGCAGTTTTGACCGCTGCATTACAGAAAGTATGTGGCAGCTGGTGAAGGAGTGCATAGGAGGTTTACTAGAAAGATGCCTGGATTCGGGAGTATTAGCTGCAGAGAGAGGTTGGACTGTTTCCTCTGCAATGCTGGGGGTTGTGACGTTATAGAAGTTTGTAAAATTATGAGAGGCTCAGACAGGATATACTGTCAGACAGTTATTTCCCAGGTTTGAAAAATCAAATAGAGTCATAGAGTGATACAGCGTGGAAACAAGCCCTTTGGCCCAATTTGCCCACACCGGCCAACATGTCCCAGCTGCACCAGTATTTGCCTGCCTGTATTTGGTCCATATCCCTCCAAACCTGTCCTAACTGTTCTTAAATGTTAAATACTAAAGGCCATAGCTTTAAGCTGAGAAGAGCAAAGTTTAAAGGCGATGTACAGGGTAAATCTTTTATTCAGATGGTGATGAGTTTCTGGAATACACACCCATGGGTGGTGGTTGAGGCAGATTGATAGTAGCCTTTGAGAGACTTTTGAATATGCAAGGAATGGACGGATATGGATTATGTGCACACAGATAAGAGTTGATCTTGGCATCGTGTTCAGCACAGACGTTGTGGGCTGAAGGGCCTGTTTTTGCGATGCACTGTTCCATGTACTATGTGTCAGCCCAGGTATATCAGTGGACCACAGGGAGGAGAGGGTCGGAACGGTGGCAGAGGTTAACATTTTATGAGGCATTTGGAGCTGCACTGAGTTGTTAAAGAAGGAACTGCAGATGCTGGAGAATCGAGGGTACACAAAAAGCTGGAGAAACTCAGCGGGTGCAGCAGCATCTAAGGAGCGAAGGAGATAGGCGACGTTTCCGGTCGAGACCCTTCTTCAGACTGGGGAAGGGTCTCGGTCTGAAGAAGGGTCTCGACCCGAAACGTCGCCTATCTCCTTCGCTCCTTAGATGCTGCTGCACCCGCTGAGTTTCTCCAGCTTTTTGTGTACCCTGGAGCTGCACTGAGTCCTCTTTACTTCAGCCCTCTCACCCTGCATGGTTACCTCACAACAAATAAGTCATTGAAACGTAAAATCAAGCAAACTTTTATTTATTCATCAAACAATCTCAAGATTTCTACTGATTTCTTCCATCTGGCACCCTTCCCATTCAGTTGCAAATGCAATGATCCTGTTAAACGAATCCAAACCACAAACCTTCATCCAACACAAAATATACTTGCAACTCGTAATTACATAATAAATCCCTAAAATGACATATTTGCTTCAGACCAACTGTTAGGCCACATGGTGGGAATGTTTTAATTTTTTTGCGAGAACCATGTTTTCTTTTCAAATAGGAGCTGATAATTTTAAATGAGGTGAAGATGTTCCAGGGGGGTGATTGTGATTAAATCTGTAGGGTCGAAGGGAATGTTCTGTGCTCTCAAGAGGGCCTGTGTTTAGGATTAGTCCCAATGTATATAAACTGAAGATCAGAAAGAAAAAAAAACAGGATTAATGGCATGGAAGGCATCACCTCAGGTTGCCATTAAAGCTGAGCTGATAATGGTATGCAAAATGGAATTAGATGACGATTTAAAGAAGAAAACTATCAAAGGCTCCTGCTGAATAGGATTAATGGTTCAGACTTCAGTATGGATCTGGTCTTGGCACGCTCACCGTTCACTGAGTGGCAATTATGTGTTTGTTACTTCCGTGTTTGATGTCCATTATCAAAAGTTTCTTCCACACAAACATTTTGTAAGCTTTAGTTTATTGTCACATACAATGATAAGCATTCTTTGTTGTGTGCTGTCCAGTCAGCAGAGAAACTGTACACGATTACAATCAAGTGTCCACAGTGTACAGATACAGGATAATGGGAATAAAGTTTAATGCAAGATAAAGTCCAGTAAAATCAGATCAAAGATAGTCCGAGGGTCTCCAAGGAGCTCGGTGTTAGCTCAGGACTGCTCTCTAATTGGCGATAGAATGATTCAGTTGCCTGATAACAGCTGGGAAGAAACTGCCCCTGAATCTGGAGGTGTGGGTTTTCACACTTCTGTACCTTTTGCCTGATGGGAGAGGGGAGAAGAGGGAGCGAGACTCGTCCTTGATTATGCTGCTGGCCTATGTGCGAGTTTTACAAGGGGTTTAATTGCCATTAGTTGTTAGTTCATTTGAGCATATTGATTTTGTTTTGTATTATTTTTAGGTAAGGTAATCCACCTTCTTATTTAGAAAGAGCACTATGTTAATGGCAACTGTTGAACCTCACTGTATCTTCGAGTCCACCATAGGTTCGATGGGCCTGTTGTCAGAACCATTCAATGTATTTTTGGATATTTTGTCATTGTGGTCGGATCATGTGAAATTGTTGGTGATATTTCCACTGGAGAACTTGAGGATCATTACATCACCTCCCATTGTTACAGAGTGGGGGCTGTACTACACCCCTCTTCCTGAAGCCAATAATTAGTTCCCCCGTTTTGCTGACAGTGAGGGAATGATTATTGTCTGGGCACCCTGCTACTAAGCTCTCCACCTCCTTCCTGTGCTCAGATTCGTAATTGCCCAAGGCCCAGCCCACAATGGTGGTGTCATCTTCACTTGTGTACGTGGAGTTGGAACAGAATCATCCCACCACAACCAGAGAGCAGTGCTGAACTACTATCTACCTAATTGTTCACAGTCGGACTATCCTTGATCGGACTTTGCTGGCTTAACCTTGCACGAAACGTTATTCTCTTATCATGTATCTATACACTGTAAATGGCTCGATTGTAATCATGTATTGTCTTTATGCTGATTGGATAGCACGCAACAAAAGATTCTCACTTACCCCATGTGACAATAAACTAAACTAAACTGAAACTGAATTTGACCCCACTGTTCTGATGGTATAGGGAGGATTGTAAAGGACTGAGGACTCAGTCTAGTGGAGCATCGGTGTTAAGAACTATCGTGGAGGATGTGTTGTCACCGATCCTTATTAACAACCGGAAATAATCCAATTATTTAGAAAGAGCACTGTGAGCACCCAAGAGGGGGTCCAGGAGTCAGAGGTTATGGGGAGAAGGCAGGAGAATGGGGTTAGGATGAAGAGATTGATCAGCCATGGTTGAATGGCAGAGTAGACTTGATGGGCCAAATGGCCTAATTTTGCTCCTATCACATGATCATATGAGGAGTCTGGAGATGAGTTTGGTTGGAATTATGGTGGAACTATAGTCAGTAACTAGGAGTCTACTGCAGGTGTCTTTGCTATCTAAAAGTTCCACAGATGAGTGGAGGGCCATGGATATGGCATCCGTCATGGACCTCTTAGATTTAGTTTAGTTTATAGATACAGCATGGAAACAGGCCCTTCAGCCCACCAAGTCCACACCGACCAGTGATCACTATCCTATACACACTTTGGACAATTTACATTTATACTAGGCCAATCAACCTACAAACCTGTATGTCTTTGCACTGTGCGGAGAATCCAAAGATCTCAGAGAAAACCCACATGGAATGTACAAACTCCATACAGGCAAGACCCATAGTGGAGATCGAACCCGGGTATATGGCCACAGCAACTGTACTACTGTGCCACCGTGCTGCCTCTTGTGGTAGTAGGCAAACTGCAGTGGATCCATGGCTGATGCTGTAATGACTGTGGGCTTTGAGCAGCTTCTCGAAGCAATTTATGATGGTAGATGTCAGATCCCGTGACAGGATGAACGTCATTCATCAGAATGTTTGATGTAATCTTAAAGCAGCTGGAAGCGCAGACTGGGGTAGGGTAGGGTTAAAGATGTACCAAATATTCCTATACAAACACAAATTATTTCTGTTTGTCATATTCTGCTCATATAACCATGTAACCATATAACAATTACAGCACGGAAACAGGCCCTCTCGGCCCTTCCAGTCCGTGCCGACCATTTATTTTCCCCTACTCCCATCTACCTGCACTCAGACCATACCCCTCCATTCCCTTCACCTCCATATACCTATCCACTTTACTTTTAAATGTTAAAATCGATCCTGCCTCCACCACTTCTGCTGGAAGCTCATTCCACACAGCTACCACTCTCTGAGTAAAGAAGTTCCCCCTCATGTTACCCCTAAACTTCTAGAAATATCATCAAAACATCGTAGAAGGCAAAAATGTTGCTTACCAATAAGATCTAGTTGTATTTCTGTTCCAAAACTGCATAAAAATTGTTCATAATCAATAGTTGTAAATAGGTTGTGTGGCACGCTGGTGCAGTGGTAGAGCTCCTGCCTTAAGGGCCTGACCCACTTGGGCGACCTAATCTGAGAGTTCTGGCGAGTTTGCCCTCCACTCATACTCGCAGCATGGTCAACACGAGGTCGTATGAGGTCTTTGTAACTCTCCTTCTTGCTCGAGTGTATATTAAAAAACGCTCGCGGGTAAAAAAAGGTCGCCATGGAACAAATCAATACTTTTTTTACTCGTAGGTTTAGTCGTAGTAGGTCAGCATGTTAGTTGTAAGTATTCGAGGGTAGTCGAAGGTAGTCGTAGATAGTCTTCATCATAGTCAAATGGAGGTCAAAGGGAGGCTGAAGGAGGTCGTCTTCACTCTCCACTATTCATTGTCCAATTTTACCAAAGTTAGTCGTAGGTGATCTTCAACATAGTCGAAGGAGGTCATCAACGTCATTTTTTAAAACTCTTCTAAACTCGGCAATTAGGTCGCTCAAGTGGGACAGCCCCTTTACTGTGCCAGAGACCCGGGTTTGATCCTGACTACGGGTGCTGTCTGTATGGAGTTTGTACGTTCTCCTCGTGACTCCCATGGGTTTTCTCTCAGATCTTCAGTTTCCTCCCTCACTCCAAAGACATACAGGTTTGTAAGTTAATTGGGGAGAAGGAATAGGTGACGTTTCGGGTCGAGACCCATGTCAGGTCAGTCTGAAGAAGGGTCTCGATCTGAAATGTTGCCTAACCATATAACCATATAACAATTACAGCACGGAAACAGGCCCTCTCGGCCCTTCCAGTCCATGCCGACCATTTGTTTTCCCCTAGTCCCATCTACCTGCACTCAGACCATACCCCTTCATTCCCTTCACGTCCATATACCTATCCACTTTACTTTTAAATGTTAAAATCGATCCTGCCTCCACCACTTCTGCTGGAAGCTCATTCCACACAGCCACCACCCTCTGAATAAAGAAGTTCCCCCTCACGTTACCCCTAAACTTCTGTCCCTTAATTCTCATGTCATGCCCTCTTGTTTGAATCTTCCCTACCCTCCATGGGAAAAACGTATCCACGTCAACTCTGTCTATCCCTTTCATCATTTTAAAGACCTCAATCAATCCCCCCTTAACCTTCTGCGCTCCAAAGAACAAAGACCTAACTTGTTCAACCTTTCTCTGTAACATAGTTGCTGGAACCCTGGCAACATTCTAGTAAATCTTCTCTGTACTCTCTCTATTTTGTTGACATCCTTCCTATAATTGGGAGACCAAAATTGTACACCATACTCCAGAATTGGTCTTACCAATGCCTTGTACAATTTTAACATTACTTCCCTACTCCTATATTCAATGCTCTGATTTATAAAGGCCAGCACACCAAAGGCTTTCTTTACCACCCTATCTACATGCGATTCCACCTTCAGGGAACTATGCACAGTTATTCCTAGATCCCTCTGTTCCACAGCATTCCTCAATTCCCTACCATTTACCATGTACGTCCTATTTTGATTTGTCCTGCCAAGATGTAGCACTTCACACTTAACAGCATTAAATTCCATCTGCCATCTTTCAGCCCACTTTTCCAAAAGGCCCAAATCTCTCTGTAGACTTTGAAAATCTACTTCATTATCCACAACACCACCTATCTTAGTATTATCTGCATACTTACTTATCCAATTTTCCACCCCATCATCCAGATCATTGATGTACATGACAAACAACAGTGGACCCAACCCTGAGGCACCCCACTGGTCACCGGCTTCCAACCTGACAAACAGCCATCCACCACTACTCTCTGACATCTCCATTCAGCCACTGTTGAATCCATCTTGCTACTCCGCCATTAACACCCAAAGATTGAACCTTCTTAACCAACCTTCCATGGGGAACCTTGTCAAAGGCCTTACTGAAATCCATATAGACAACATCCACTGCTTTACCCTCATCAATTTCCCTAGTTACCGCTTCCAAAAATTCAAGAAGGTTTGTCAAACATGACCTTCCAGGCACAAATCCATGTTGACTGTTCCTGATCAGACCCTGTTTATCCAGATGCTTATATATATTATCTCTAAGTATCCTTTCCATTAATTTGCCCACCACTGACGTCAAACTAATAGGTCTATAATTGCTAGGTTTATTCTTTGAACCCTTTTTAAACAATGGAACAAATGCGCAGTACGCCAATCCTCCGGCACTATTCCCGTTTCTAATGACATTTGAAATATTTCTGTCATAGCTCCTGCTATTTCTACACTAACTTCCCTCAATGTCCTAGGGAATATCCTGTCAGGACCTGGAGACTTATCCACTTTTATATTTTTCAAAAGTGTCAGTACTTCCTCCTCTTTGAATCTCATAGTTTCCAAATCTACTCTACTTTTTCCCCTTAACTCACAGAGTTCAATATCCTTCTCCTTGGTGAATACCGAAGAAAAGAAATTGTTCAATATCTCCCCCATCTCTTTTGGCTCTGCAGATAGCTGTCCATTCTGGTTCTCGAATGGTCCAATTTCATCCCTCGTTATCCTTTTGCTATTAATATAGCTGTAGAAACCCTTTGGGTTTACTTTCACCTTTCTTGCCAAAGTAACCTCATATCTTCTTTTAGCCTTCCTAATTTCTTTCTTAAGATTCTTTTTACATTCTTTATACTCCTCTAGCACTTCATTTACTCCATGCCTCCTATAATTATTGTAGATGTCTCTCGTTTTTCGAAACAAGTGTCCAATTTCCCTTGAAAACCATGGCTCTTTCCAATTTTTACTATTTCCTTTCAATCTAACAGGGACATAAAGATTCTGTACTCTTACAATTTCCCCTTTAAATGTCCTCCATTTCTCTTCTACATCCTTCCGATGAAACAAAGTGTCCCAATTCACTCCTTTAAAATCCTTACGCATTCCCTCAAAGTTAGCCTTTCTCCAATCAAAAATCTCCACCCTAGGTCCAGTTCTGACTCTCTCCATGATTATATTGAAACTAATGGTATTGTGATCACTGGTCCCGAAGTACTCACCAACGCATACCTCCGTCACCTGACCTGCCTCATTTCCTAACAGGAGGTCCAGCACTGCCCCTTCTCTGGTCGGTACCTCTATGTACTGCTGCAAAAAACTATCCTGCACACATTTTACAAACTCCAAACCATCCAGCCCATTTACAGAATGTGTTTCCCAGTCTATTTTTGGAAAATTGAAATCTCCCACAATCACTACCTTGTGCTTACTACTAATATCTGCTATTTCCTTACATATTTGCTCTTCCAATTCTCGCTCCCCATTTGGCGGTCTATAATACACCCCTAAAAGTGTTGCTACACCGTTCCCACTTCTCAGTTCCACCCAAATAGCCTCCCTAGATGAGCCCTCTAATCTATCCTGCCAAAGCACTGCTGTAATATCTTCTCTGACAAGCAATGCAACACCTCCCCTCTGGTCCCTCCAAATACTATCACACCTGAAGCAACGAAATCCTGGAATATTTAGTTTCCAATCACAGCCCTCCTGCAACCATGTTTCACTGATTGCCACAACATCATATTTCCAGGTGTCAATCCAGGCTCTAAGTTCGTCCACCTTACTTACAATGCTCCTAGCATTAAAATATACACATTTTAGAAACCCACCGTCCCTTATTCTCTGTCTATTATCTTTTTCATCTTTCTCGCCTACATTTTGGGTCCGAGTGCTTCCCTTCTCTGCCTCTTGCCCCACACCCTGACCCCTAGCCCCCTCTACCCGAGTCCCTCCCCCCAGCCTTTCTTCTCTCCATGGATGCTGCCTCACCTACTAAGTTCTCCAGCATTTTTTGTCCACCTTCGATTGTTCCAGCATCTGCAGTTCTTTCTGAAACATTGTAAGTTAATTGGCTTGGTGCAAATATAAAATTGTCCCTAGTGTGTGTAGGGTAGTGTGTGGGGATCGCTGGTCGGTGCGGACTCGGTGGGCTGAAGGGCCTGTTTCTGCGCTGTATTTCTATAAAACTAAATCTAAAAACTAAGTTCAATAAAGAAAAGTTTTATCTATCTTGCTAAATATTGAAATAAAGTAACTTGTGTCACTGTACTAGAATCATCCTAAACAGCAGTCAGTCATACGATGCAGTAATTCTTAAAATCAGTCCTTGCAATCAGTTTTTGTACCTTTTTTGTTTTCTGCACTGCACTGTTTCAAGTATCTAAAAGGGCATTTAGATGAAGTAATTGAAAACCCATCCAAGTGTCCCATTAGCTCTGAGCTGAGTGCTTATTAAAAAAAAAACTTGTTTTGGTAAGAGAATAAGAGAAGTTTTGCTGCAACAATGTGTTATATATACGTTTACAGGCACTGAATTGTCTTCAAACAAACACAAGATCCTCCAGGTCTTATGGAGTAAGGCATGGAGGTGTTCAAAATGGTATTCTAGTATGTAGCGAACAGGCTGTTGAAGGCTTGACTGTCACTTGAGGGAATTGGGGAAGTAGCAAAAGGCTGATATTAGATCTGTCCAGGGATTGGCAAGCCGGAGCAGATTTTATACCGTGAGCATTTTGGGAGGCTGATCAGAAGAGTATGTGAATGAATACGTGGAATCCGTTGAGGGCGTTGGCATGGAAAAGAGGCACAGCTCCTTTGAACTTGACTTCTGTGAAACTGCAGGTTGTGTGGAGTCGTGCTTTATTACTGCAGTCTTGAGCACAGCTCCTGAGAGAAATGAATTCAGACCTTATCTCAGGAATAACACAGCAAAAAAATAGTTACCTTGTATTATTTATTCCGTTTTGTAACTGAACCTCGAAGCTTTGGAAAATACGTTGCATTGATCTTGTAAGATGCTCTGCAAATGGATGCTTGGCTTCCTGGCTCCGAGGCAACAATCCATGAGGGCTCGGGACAAAACGTCCTCCACGATAATTATCTACAACAGTTCCCAGCAAGGATGAGTTCTCTCAGCCCCTTGCTATATTCCCTATACGCTTGTGACTATGCTGCCAAATTCTGCTCTAACTCAATTTACACGTTTACAGAATGCCTCGTTGTACTGGGCCAGATCACAAACAATAACAAGGTGCATCATAGGAAAGTGAGCGTTTAGTAAATACGGTGTCAAGCCAACGCCCTCTCCCTGAAAGTGGTTTGCGCGGTGGCGCAGTGGTAGAGTTGCAGAGCTTATAGCGCCGGAGAGCTGGGTTCGATCCCGACGACGGCTGCTGTCTGTGTGGAGTTTGTAAGTTCTCCCCGTGACCTGTGTGGGTTTTCTCAGAGAACTTTGGTTTCCTCCCACACTCCAAAGACGTACAGGTTTGTAGGTTAATTGACTTGCTATCAAATGTAAATTGTCCCTGGTGTGTGTAGGATAATGTAAGTGTGCGGATTCTGTGGGCCGAAGGGCCTGTTTCCGCGCTGTATCACTAAACTAAAGTCAGCAAGATGAAGAAGCTTGTTGTTTACTCCAGAAAATGAGGTGATTGATGTACAGTACATGCCCAAATCTGCATCAACAGTGCTAAAGTGGAGAAGGTATTCCATGGTATAATTATGCCATAGTATAGTATAGTTACATATAGTGTGTGTAGGAAGGAACTGCAGATGCCGGTGGGAGATACGCTTTGTGCTCACAATTAATGCTCAAAGACTAAATCTTGGAAGCAAGAGTTCTTTATTCCTCTCGACTCTGCAGCAGACCCGGGTGCCTCTCCAAATCGAGACACCCCGAAGCCAAAGAAGTCATCCCCCTTTATACACAGAATTTTACATTCAACCTCCCCTCCGGACCCATCTCCAATCAGGGTCTGAGGTGCACAATCTGTACATCCCACCGTACATCACCTTGCACCTCCCATATCATACATCGCATGTTCAAACATGTTCATGGTAATGAGCAGTTTCTTGACCAGGGGTGTGTTGTAATATTCATTTTTTCTTTTAAGCATGCTCAGTTGCTCATGACCTACCCTAGTTTTACTCACCTCCTAGTGAACCCTCTCAGTTCTCCTATATCAGTACTAAAGCTAAGCTATAGTGACAAGGGTCCCATCTATCACTCCCTTCCACTGATATGGATCTCTCTACATCACTCCCTTCTCTAGCTATACAATGCTATTACTTCTTACTCAAGGACTCAAGGGTGGGTCTGGCAACCTTCAGACACAGCTGTGTCAGAATCCTCTCTCCAGCCCCTCTCAGTTCGGATTCTCTTTAAAACTCCTTACTTTAATGGGGTTTAATCACTTTATCCCTCACACCGGTTTATGCCGAAGATAGACACAAAATGCTGGAATAACTCATCAGGTCAGGCAGCATCTCTGGAGAAAACGAATACATGACATTTCGGATGGAGACACTTCTTCAGACTGAGAGCCAGGGGAGAGGGAAACTAGAGGTATGAAATGGTACAAAGAACAAATGGGTGAAAGATATGAAAAGAAGAAATCAAAGACAACAACGATGATCAAGGAAAGGTGGAGCCCACAATGATCCATTGTTGGCTGTGGAAAAGGTGATAACGAGTATATACAAACAGTGAACCTAAGCAGGTCGACAGTGTGAAATGGGGAGGACAACGAGAGTGGGGGAGGGACGGAGAGAGAGGGAATGCAAGAGTTACTTGAAATTAGAGAAATCGATATTCATACCCAAGTCCCTTTAGTCACCGGCTTTGATTTGTTCTTTTTCATACTTTCCATTCATTTGTTCTTTGTACCTTTTCATATCTCTCGTTTCTCTCTTCCCTGACTGTCTAAGAAGGGTCTCGACTCAAAACGTCACCAATGTATTCCTTTTCTCTAGAGGTGCTGCCTGACCCACTGATTTGCTCCAGCAATTATGTGTAGAATGGTATGACTGGATAGCACACTAGCAAAGCTCTTCATTGCAACCGAACCATCCTAACGCAAGCAGTGAGCAGTCCTGAACTACTGTCTACCTCATCGGGAACCCCTGGACTATCTTTGATCAGACGTTAATGGCTTTACCTTGCACTAAACATCGTTCCCTTATCATGTATCTGTACTGTGAATGGCTCGACTGTAGTCTTGTATTGTCTTTCTGCTGGCTGGTTAGCACTCAACAAAAGCTTTGCACTGTACCTTGGTACACATTACAACCTAAACTAACTGTATCTTGTTGCACGTGACAATAATAAAGCCATACCAACACTAATTCTGTTCACCTGATCCAATCGTGGCTGTAACATTTCCTCCAGGAATCTTGTTAAGTGAGTGCGTGTTTTATAACTGATGTTTCCTTTATTGATTCACAGAAAAGCTAAATGCCTATCAGCACGAGTTCCATGCGTTGAGGGAGCGTCTTCGTGTGGCTGAGCATCGAACGTTACAGCGTTCCTCTGAGCTAAATGCAGTGCTGGAGCAGTTCAAACGCATCGTGGCTTCATCAAACGGCAGCAAAGAGGCTCTGAACAATTTCTCGGGTAATTCCTGCGTGGTACATCAATCGGATTTGTGTTTTTTCTTTGCCCTCCGAGAGCAATGTATTGCATCTGGCCCAGACCTGAATAGAAATGAAATTATATTAGATAGATTACTGTCATTAAAGGCTTGATGTTCCAAGCTGATTAAATTAGCTTCAACACTGTGCTTTTATTGCTGGATTAAGATGGACTTAAATGTACTCTCCTTCACTAATCCTCCATGTAACATATTGCCCAACACTGAGAGACATGCTCCCCAACCTTTGCTAAAGACGTTCTTCGACTGCCTGCAAGTGTGTGGTAGGAGTCTTGGATATTTGCCATGTTGAATTATTTGACACGCTTGGCAAAAGTATATGCTTGCCCTTTGATTTTATTCTTCACAAAGAGTTGAGTTATTCTTTGCCCTGGGTTCATCTGAGTTTCACTAAACTGAGCAGAAAGAGCCAGTTTATGCTGTCACATGTCCATGGTACCCAGCTCGTGCTAATAATCATGTGTCCATTGTGTGTTCACCAGTTCAGCGTTGAAAGGGCCAAGGGAACAGCCGTAAAGTCTTATTGATAAAGAGAGGGAAGGAGATAATGCAACGAGGAGAAGGAAATAGAGAAAAATAAGAGTTCTGGGCCAGGGTAGGGCAATCTTAACTGTGGTTCAGCTTGCAACATATTGGAGTTTAGTTTAGTTTGTTGTGCTGTGTGCAAACCAGTCAGCGGAATGACAATACATGATTACAATCGAGCCATCCACTGTGTACAGATACATGATAAAGGGCATAATGTGAATAGTGTTTAGTGCAAGATAAAGTCCAATCAAAGATAGTCCAAGGATCTCCATTGACAATAACGTGCAAAACCTTTTTCTTCCGAAGTCTGGGTTTAGAGAGAACTATTTGGTGACATGCCTTCCATTTTAAATGGCTGCTCTCTCGTGGATGGGAGTTAAAATATCATTGCTTGATTCTAATTATGTATGAGATCCTCAGGCTATGGAGTGTACAGGTTCTGCTATTTTATAGCTGCCCTGGGAACCAAAGTAATTTAATTGTGGTTCATTTTTTTGAGGAATTTGGTTCTTGATTCCTCTACTATGGGTAAAGGACTGTGTGTCTTTCCTATTTATTCCACTCATGATCTTATGAAGTAGAATTGTTTTTTTCTCTAAGGGGTCTCGAGACTTTGGAACTCTCTTCCTCAAAGGGTGGATGAAGCAACACATTGAATAGTCATGCAGTGGAGTCAGAGAAATTGTGGGTAAGCAAGGGGATAAAATTATTAGAGACACCAGGAACTGCAGATGCTGGTTTATATTAAAAAGTGCTGGAGCAACTCAGCGGGTCAGGCAGCATCTCTGGAAAACATGGATAGGTGACATTTTGGGTCAGGAGCCTTCTTCTAATATTAGAATAGGTAGGCAGGAATAAAGAGCAAAGTTCAACCATCAAGAAAGGTGAAAGCATAACTCTATGCAGTGCCTTGCAGAATGGTGTCATGTATTGGTGTAGTTTAGTTAGACCTACAAATATATGAATTAGGAGCAGGAGTTGGTTACTCTGCCCCTTAAGCCTGTTCTGTCATTCAATAAGATCATGGTTGGTCCAATTGTAACCTTTGCTCTTTACTCCTGCCTAATCCATACAAATGTTGGAAGAAGGGTCCTGACCCAAAACGTCACCTCTCCATATTCTCCAGGGATGCTGATCGACCCACTGAGTTGCTCCAGACTTTGTGTCTTTTTTTGTAAACCAACATCTGCAGATCATTGTGTTGCTGATCAATTTTCTCCTTGCTTACCCCTAATTCCCTTGACCACACCTTATGAATATTCAGTGTTCTGCTTCGTCCACCCTATGAGGAAGGGACCTCCAAAGATTTGAAACCTTTATGAGAAAAAACAAATCTACTTCACACGATCATGAGGGTGAAAAAGATACTGAAGAAGGGTCTCGACCCGAAACGTCACCCATTCCTTCTCTCCAGAGATGCTAACTGTCCTGCTGAGTTACTCCAGCATTTTGTGTCCACCCAGAGGAATAGATAGGGTAGATGCACAGAGACTTTTACCCAGAGTTGGGGAATCAAGAACCAGAGGACATCGGTTTAAGGTGAGAGGGAAAATAATTAATATGAATCTGAGGGGAAACATTTTCACACAGAGGGTGATGGGGATACAGAACAAGCTGCCAGAAGATGTAGTTGAGACACTATAACATCATTTAAAAGACATTTGGACAAGTACATGGATAAGAAATGTTAAGAGGGGTATGGCCAAACCTGGGCAGGTGGGACCAGT
This sequence comes from Okamejei kenojei, assembly GCA_035221665.1. Taxonomy (NCBI): domain Eukaryota; kingdom Metazoa; phylum Chordata; class Chondrichthyes; order Rajiformes; family Rajidae; genus Okamejei; species Okamejei kenojei. The sequence continues at coordinate 2,803,494 of CM069136.1, forward strand.
ATAGATGGTGCACCTTGGTGGGCAAGGACATGTTGGGCTGAAGGGCCTGAAATTTCCGAAAGCATATCCTGCACGGAGATGGTGGTCAATAGTGGCAATTGAATCAGAAAGGCTGATGGAGCAAGTGCAGAATTTCAAAGGATGGCTCCAACAGTTCTAGATTTTTGCCAAGTTGTATGGGAATACATCCTACAAAATTTGCATATTTTCACATTTGATATACAAAACAATGTGCTCAGAATGTTAATTAATTTTAATGTTATGTGGCTTTGGAAATGGGAGCATGTATATTTTGTGTCTTATTTTTTCATCTTTACTTTTTTTTTGTAATTTAGGCAAAACAACCTTTGTAAAGCTGCACAAATTATATTTATCCTCATGTAAATGAACGTCCTCGTCAATCTTTTTCAGATGATGCCAAAAAGATACTGAAGGATTTGACCAACAGAAATGCTCTACAAGTGCCAAATATTTACCACCACATGCCCCACTTGCTTAACAATGAGGAGAGCCTCCAACCTGCTGTGCAAGTTGGCCTCGGTAGAACTGGTGGTGAGTTACCAGTATGGTTGTGTCTCTTGCATTAATCGGAAGAGGGAGGAGCAGAAGTATTTTAATTGAGTTAACATTAATGTCTAATTAATGTTGGCTGGCACTCAGGTGCCCATTTTACGCAGTTTAGTTTAGAGAGATACGGCACAGAAATAGGCCCTTCGGCCCACTGAGTCCACACCGAAGAGTGATCCCGCAAACTAACATTATCCTACACTTGTACAAGGCATTGGTAAGACCAATTCTGGAGTATGGTGTACAATTTTGGTCGCCTAGTTATAGGAAGGATGTCAACAAAATAGAGAGAGTACAGAGGAGATTTACTAGAATGTTGCCAGGGTTCCAGCAACTATGTTACAGAGAAAGGTTGAACAAGTTAGGTCTTTATTCTTTGGAGCGCAGAAGGTTGGGGGGACTTGATTGAGGTCTTTAAAATGATGAAAGGGATAGACAGAGTTGACGTGGATACGTTTTTCCCATTGAGGGTAGGGAAGATTCAAACAAGAGGGCATGACATGAGAATTAAGGGACAGAGGTTTCGGGGTAACGTGAGGGGGAACTTCTTTACTCAGAGGGTGGTGGCTGTGTGGAATCAGCTTCCAGCAGAAGTGGTGGAGGCAGGATCGATTTTAACATTTAAGAGTAAAGTGGATAGGTATATGGACGTGAAGGGAATGGAGGGGTATGGTCTGAGTGCAGGTAGATGGGACTAGGGGAAAACAAATGGTCGGCACGGACTGGAAGGGCCGAGAGGGCCTGTTTCCGTGCTGTAATTGTTATATGGTTATATGGTTACTTACCAGGGACAACTTACAATTTTTATCGAAGCCAATTAGCCTACAGAGCTGTACGTCTTTGGAATGTGAGAGGAAACCGGAGAAAACTCACGCAAGTCACGGGGAGAACGTACAAACTCCATACAGACCCGCACCTGTAGTCAGGATTGAACCCGAGTCTCTGACGCTGTAAGGCAGCAACTCTACAACAGCACCACTGTGCTATCCTTGTAGAAACTTGTATTAACCTGCTGGTTTATACCAAAGATAGACACAAAGTGCTGGAGTAACTCAGTGGGCCAGGTAGCAGCTCTGGAGAAAAAGGGCAATTGACGTTTCAGGTTCGGACTGAAGAAGGGTCCGGATGCGAAACATTGCCCTCCTTTTTCTCCAGAGATGCTGCCTGAGCCGCTAACTGAAGAAGGGTCCCGACCCGAAACGTCACCCATCCTTTTTCTCCTAACCCGCTGCTTGACCCGCTGAGTTATTCCAACACTCTGTGTCTATCTTTTACCATTTATCTTACTGATGTTCCATTTTGGAACATATGACATAAAATCCTCTTAACAGTCTGAAGAAGGGTTTTGGCCCGAAACGTTGCCTATTTCCTTCGCTCCATAGATCCTGCTGCACCCGCTGAGTTTCTCCAGCATTTTTGTCTACCTTCGATTTTTCAGCATCTGCAGTTCCTTCTTAAACAAATAGATTCCACTCCAATTAGTACTATTCCTCACAAGCTGAAAGTGGTCAATATCTCAGTGTGGAAATACTACACAATCTAAATCACAAGGGGGCTTTTTTAATGCCCAATAAAATTAAGTTAATTTTCCCCTTGCTGAAAAACTCCAAGAAATGTTGTTGTTAAACATCAGTTATTTTTTTTCACTGTTCTTCACATGTGCAACCTCTATTGTGTATGTTACATTTGTTGCTCAATTTAATCTTTGTGATATGCCAGTGTGAGAGAACATGCCAATAGGACATGAACCAAATTCATCAGTGTCTACACTTCAGGTTGTAAAGGAACAAACCATTTGGCCCATCTTGTACATGTTGAAATCCATTTTCTACCAGCCTCCTCACATCCCTTCTTGGTTTACCTTTCAACATAATCTTCATTCCTCTCTGCTAAGCCTGGATTTGTACAATTTGCCAGAAATAAAGTCATAGAGTGATACAGCGTGGAAACAGGCCCTTCAGCCCAACTTGCCCCACACCGGCCAACATGTCCCACCTACAACTAGTTCCACCTCCCCGTGTTTGGCACATATCCATCCAAAAGTGTCCTATCCATGTACCTGTCTAACTGTTTCTTAAACATTGGAATAGTCCCTGCCTCAACTACCTCCTCTGGCTGCTTGTCCCATGCACCCACCATGCTGTGAGTGAAAAAGTTACCCCTCAGATTTTAACTTAAATCTATGTCCTCTAATCCTCGGTTCACCTACTTTGGGCAAGTGACTCTGTGCGTCTACCCAATCTATTCCTCTCATGATTTTATACACCTCTATAAGATCACCCTCATCTTCCTGCACTCTCAGCCTACTCAACCTCTCCTTATAGCTCAGACCATCTAGTCCTGGCAACATCAAATGTATCAAAAGAGTACACCTTTGACCACTCCATTGGAGCAAGTTCCATGTTCTCACCACTCTCTGAGGAATGAGGTTTCCCCTGAATGGATTCATTAGTGATTCTCTTCAGCGTGTGAGTTGTGATCTTTTCCAATTTGATTCACAAAGCAAAAATTATGCAAATTTCTGAACCAAGTCTTCCAGCAGGTACATCATTACCAACGCACAAGAGATCTTAAGGGATTTGATTTAATAAGCCCTTGGCAGTGATGATAGCTGAAACAATTGCTATCTCCAACCTTGACAAGATGCACTTGTCACAGTTTGCCCCCCCCCCCCCCCCCCCAACTTCCCCTCCATTTATAATTATCTGTTATCCTCTTCAAAACTGCAGCCTTATCTCTTCTTATTTGCATTTGCTCATCCAGGTGACTTATTATATGCAATAGAAAATTAGGCAATGATCAGGAATAAGACTTCAGGATGTATTACATAAAATTATGACTTTAATTTTTTTTGTCTGTGTACCAAAACAATTTGAACATAAATTCATCAGATTTGGTGTATAGGCTTGCTGAACCGATAATGGTGGGGAAAGTGAGAGAAGCTATTCTCCTTGTATTGACATGGAATGAACGATCTGCATGTGTGTAATGCCTTTCAAAGCTTCCCAAACTCGTTTGCAACCATTGAAGTATTCGGAGAATTCAGTGGTTGTTGTCACACAGCTGGGAAGAGTGGTCATGTTTTGTAATGTAGGAAATGCAGCCAAATTGAACGCAGCATGTTCCCACAAATGGTAAAGTGATAGACACAAAAAGACCCGAAACGTCGCACATTCCTTTCCAGAGATGCTGCCTGGCCCGCTGAGTTGCTCCAGCACTTTGTGTCTATCGTCAGTTGAAACTCGCATATGCAGTTCCTTCCTTTGCATGGAAAAGTGGTGGTGGGAAGATAATCCTTTAAAGTGTGGTTGGTTGAGCAATTAACTAGTGGCCAGGGCAATAGGGAGAACCTTGTTGCTACTCTTGATGAGCAGAGAGAGGTGACCCAGAGATGACCCTGGACATGTTCTTACTTGAGGGACTGATCCAATGGTATAAAATGTAGAAAAGAACAGCAGATGCTGGTATATACCGAATATAAACACAGTGCTAGAGTAACTCAGCGGGTCAGGCAGTATCATAATTTGACATGAGAATTAAGGGACAGAAGTTTCGGGGTAACGTGAAGGGGAACTTCTTTACTCAGAGGGTGGTGGCTGTGTGGAATGAGCTTCCAGCAGAAGTGGTGGAGGCAGGATCGATTTGAACATTTAAGAGTAAAGTGGATAGGTATATGGACGTGAAGGGAATGGAGGGGTATGGTCTGAGTGCAGGTAGATGGGACTAGGGGAAAACAAATGGTCGGCACGGACTGGAAGGGCTGAGAGGGCCTGTTTCCGTGCTGTAATTGTTATATGGTTATATGGTTATCTCTAGAGAAAAAGGACGGATAACGTTTCAGGTCGGGATCCTTCTAAAGAGTCTGAAGAGGAGTCCCAATCTGAAACGTGACTCATCCATTTTCTCCAAAGATGCTGCCTGACGCGTTGAGCTACTCCTGCACCTTGTGTCTATCTCCAATCGTATAATAAGTGGGTAAGAAGGTCAGGATGGACATCGCGGGCTGAAGAGCCTTATGTACAACACCCTGACTGCTGGTGACAAGATCTCATCCATCTAACAATGCCCTCTTCTCTTAGGACTGCACTGCAGTGTTACCCAAAATGTTTGTTAAATCTTTGCAAAACCCACGACACTCTGAGCCTGACAGCAATGTGCAGAGATGCCAAGTGTCCCGGATTCGCCGTATTTTGTCCCGGCGAAATAACCTTATTACGGTGTTCCGGCAGCCAAACATGTTGTTACGGAGAAAAATAATCAAAACAATAAAAAAAAACAACAAGCAAATGCGTTGTCCGCTCCCGGAGTAATTGGGCGGGATCGTTGCTGTTTAAAAGCCGCGATAATTGTCTTCAAGTTGCAACGCACAAACGTCCGTATGCCATTGCACACGGCCATGGTGCAGCGCCGCGTATTTTTGGCTATTTGTGACTGAAAAATCATTGCGAGCAGACTCACATGCTTGAGTGTGTAAAACCAAGGACTCGCATGGCGGCGCATATTGCTATGCACGCACGTGCACAATGCTCGCTGAATCCTTGTTTAGTGACAATGCACTCCGCTGGTGGCCTGGATTATACTGTGCATGATTACCAACTTCATCCTGATTTGCAACTTTTGAAAATGTCCAGAATTTATATGCAGCTTTTGAAAATGTCCAGCATTAATATGCAACTTTTGAAGATATCCAGCATTGTTTATTTGCAACTGTTGAAAATGCCCAGCACTGATTTACAACTTTTGAAAATGTCAAGCATTGATATGCAACTTTTGGAAATGTCCAGAACTGATATGCAACTTTTGAAGATGCCCAGCATTGGTTAGTTAATTTTGAAATGCCCAGCATCGATGATTGTTATGCAAGTATTGAAAATGCCCAGCATTGATTTGCTACTTTTGAAATTGTCCAGCATTGATATGCAACTTTTGAAAATGTCCAGCATAGATATGCAACTTTTGGAAATGTCCAGAACTGATATGCAACTTTGAAGATGCCCAGCATTTATTATTTACCTTTGAAATGCCCAACATTGATATGCAATTTCTGAAAATGTGCAGCATTGTGATATTCAACTTTTGAAAAGGTGCAGCAATGATTTGCAACTTAAAATGTCCAGCACTTTTTCAAGCATTTTGACTAGACACAGTTTGAAATGAGTGACACTATGTCTGACACTTTTGTAACACCAGGTATGCGTCCTCTCTCATTCAGTGATTTGCAACTTTATAACTGAATTGTGTTTAAACACAGTTTTGTTATTGTTAGCTGTGCCTGAAGGCTAAAGCATTCAAGACTCATCAAAATATATATAAGTACATCTTTTAAGTGATACTGTGTATACTAAAGGATGTTTATGTGTGTTTAATGAGTTTGTATATAGTACTAGTTGAAAAAAGGAAGGTTGGATTCAACGCGCGTTGCAGATTTTGGGTCGTTGCCATGCATATTTCTGGTGCCGCAACATGTTACTGAGAGAAATACATTTACCCCCATTTGTTACTGACAAATGGGTTGAATGTTACTGTGAACTAAATTTAGGGTTGGCATCTCTGCAATGTGTCCAGAGCCTTTATTATTAACTGTTGTCACCAATTTTGTCCAATTATGTAATAAAAAAGAGATTATGCCGGAAGAAAAGTTGGTCAGGCAGCATCTGTGCAGAGAGAAACCAGTTAACATTTTGGGTCTAGGACACTTGATCAGGACTGAGAAACAATTGGCCTAGGTAGCTGGTAACCTTCGCCAATCTCCTCTGTCACCTAGATTGATGCATTTCTCCCTCACTCAATTCTGATTCAGACCTGAAGCATTGACTGTGTTTTTCTCCACTGATGCTGCCTGAACTGCTCAGTTTTTTCGGCAGTTTCTGTCTTTCAGATTTCAATCGAATTGAATTGAATACTCTATTGTCACACGTGACAAGCCACAGTTAAATTATTGCTTGCATACTCAAGGTACCGTGTGCAATAGTTGCCACATACAGGGTGCTCACAAAGGTACAAAGTATCCCGTGCCTGGTCCACTTCTCCCCTCGCCTCTCGCACGGCGGTTCCCCACGCCGGGTCCTCATTTGTTCTCTCACCCTCCCCCCCACTCCCCTCCCTCCATGTTGTATCCTGTTTTTTGCATTAGATCTTCATTAACTAACCACGTGTGTTTTTCTTTTCTTTTTGGCTCTAGTGTCCTTGGTATTGGGAATTCCAACTGTGAAGAGAAAAGTTAAGTCTTACCTTGCGGAGACTCTTCATTCACTGATAGATAAGCTGTCTCCTGAGGAGAAGTTGGATTGTGTAATAGTGGTATATATAGGCGAGGTAGGTATACAACTTGCTTGCTACTCAGTCTTTGCATCTTGCTTCAAATAATCTACTTCACCCATTTGTTAAATGTTTTTCACCACAAGAGCAGAAGTGCAACGGAAACCACTTCCCCGATTTTTATTTTTATGTGTTGCGTTATAAGTGGTTGCTTTATCACATTTCAGATACTTAGTTCTGCTAAAAAGGTCCAGGACTTGAAATGTTGACTATTTTTTTCTCTCTCAGATGAGCGATTTTCTGCTTATGCTGACTAAAGTCAAAACACCTAGTTGTCCTGTGCATACATACAAACACAGAGAGCACAATGTCCAGATGCTCAATAACAAAATATCTTTGGAGATGATTCATTCCTGTGGGTTCTTAAATTGATTTAAAAAAAAATTTAATTAGAGGTAGGGATCTATAGATGTTATTTATACATTTTGAAAACTGTCCCATTCTCAGAGATATCAAGAATGCAGATTAAGTTTGGAAGAAATCTTTTCTTTAGAGAATAGATATATAGGACCTTCGGTCCACTGAATCCAGCGATCACCCTGTACGCTTAACACTATCCTACACATAATAGGGACAATTTTTACTGACGTCCATTAACCTACAAACATGCATGTCTTTGGAATGTGGTAGGAAACCAGAGCACCCGGAGGAAACCCACGTGGTCACCGGGTAAGCCTTACAGACAGCACCGTAGTCACGATCAAACCCGTAAGGCTGCAATTCTACAGTTGCGCCACTGTGCCTCCTTGACTGACCTCTATCTTGCAGAGGTTAGGCATCAGTTCCAGGATACCTCCGTGTACCTACTTATCGATCGTGACCCCACCAACAAACACCAGGCCACTATCTCCCAAACAAGCACACTGATCTCATCACCCCTGGCAATCTCCCCTCAACAGCCTCCAACTTGATAGCTCCCAACACCACACTGTCACTGTCTATTAGTTCTGGAGAAGGGTCCCAACCCAAAATGTTGTCTCTCCATTTTCCTCTTCGGATGCTGCCTGACTCACTGAGTCCTCCAGCAGTTTTGTTTCTCTCAAAATTCCAGCTTCTACAGTCTCTTGTGTCACCATTCTCATGTTTCCTGTTTCGCAACTAACTTGTATTAACACAATTTTAACAATGACCTTTTTACATTTATTACATTTAAATTCGCAATGTCACATGGCATAGTCATAAAACTGTTTAGTTTAGTTTATTGTCACGTGTACCGAGGTACAGCGAAAAGCTTTTGTTGCGTGTTAACCAGTCAATGGAAAGACAATACATGATTACAATTGAGCCGTATACAGTGTATAGATACATGATAAGGGAATAACGTTTAGTGCAAGGTAAAGCCAGTAAAGTCTGATCAAAGATAGTCCGAGGGTCACCAATGAGGTAGATAGTAGTTCAGCACTACTCTCTGGTTGTGGGAGGATGATTCATTTGCCTGATAACAGCTGGGAAGAAACTGTCCCTGAATCTGGAGGTGTGCGTTTTCATATTTTAATACCTTTTGCCCAATGGGAGAGGGGAGAAGAGGGAGTGGGCAGGGTGCAACTCATCCTTGATTATGCTGCTGGCCTTGCCGAGGCAACGTGAGGTGTAAATGGAGTTAATGGAAGTGAGGTTGGTTTGTGTGATGGTCTGGGCTGCGTCCACAATTCGCTGCAATTGTGCCTGGGTTAAATCTACAGCAAGAGAGTTCAAATCTCAGAACAAACTGAGAATGGCTAACAAGGGAAGCTTTTAATCTGTAACAACTGTTCAAACTGTTCTCGTGCCACAATTGCTCCCTCAGTTCTTCAGCCACATCAATTCAGTCCAGACCTGTTGACCACTGCCACTGAGGCTGAGTCGCAGAACTACCTGAGACAGGATGTACAGGAAAAAAATGTCAAATGCTACACGCAATCGGCTTTCAAAACGAAGGCAGAGAAACTGTGTGAATCATAAGAAATGAATAACAAGCAGGGGGAAAAAACGGGCTGGGAGATGTAGCATTCGTTGACATTGCCAGAAATGTGAGCAGCATTGATCAGGGAGCTCAAACTAATCCGCGGCAACCGAAGACAGATTGCAGGGAGCTAAAGTAGATATGGTTAGCTGGCAAGAAAGATAATTGTAACAGTAAATGAGATGGTGAGAATGGGTCTCGTAACAGAGGGATCCATATCTGAAATATATAATTCTGTTTGGGATTGATGAAAAAAGTTCTGGAACCCCACGAACAAAGGCCTGAGCACTTCATTAATGCTCTTTGATAACAAAAAAAAGTATCATGGAGTCTATTTGAAATCTGCAACAAATGCTGGTTTACGATTATTTTTAACTGGATCCTGTCACTAAAGAATATCAACATGCCACACAGGGAGGAGGTAGATTTTTTTTTACATGAGTTCTCAACATGATGGCAAGGGAAACTGTTCTAAGACTGTGTTTTATGTACTGTAATCGGCAGCGTGTAATATTTCTCCAAAGTCCAAAGCTGACCAACTCAAACTGTGCTTTCCCTGAATGCTGTCCATCGCAAGAAAAGCTGCAGTCGTTCCCAGTCACCTCTAATGCCCCAAGAGGAATGATTAAAAAGTGGCATATTTGCAAATGCCCTATTTCCCCCCCTTTGAGTGAAAAATAATCTTAAAGATGATCCAATTATACCTCCAGAAGCAGCCCATAAATGTAGTAATTTTGCAATATATTACGCCAATTTGTATTTGACGAAGCGTGCACAGGTGAGAACAGAAATGGTGTGGGCAATGGGCTGATGCAGCTGGTTAGTGCACAGATGTTTTGTCTCCTTCGATTCTACACGTCAGTTCATCTTAGCCATACAACATTGAAACAGGGCCTTCCATCCATCGAGTCCATGCCGACCATCGTTCACCCATTCCCACTCCTGCTATGTTCTTATTACCCCATTTTCTCATCCGCTACCTACGTATTATGGGCAATTTACAGAGGCCAATTAACCAACAAACCCACACGTCTTTGGGATGTGGGAGGAAACCTGCGCAGTGACAGGAAGAATGTGCAAACTCCACACAGGGAGAATGTGTTCCCGAGGTCAGGATCGAACCAGGCTTCTTGCACTGTGAGGCAGTAGTTCTACTGTGCCTCCTGGTTCGGCCCAATGCCTGTTGCTCTCACTCTCAGGCAAGTTGCATCATTAATTTCATTAAACAACTCGATGTTATAAGGAGAAATTAACTTTGATGATCTTGGACAAAGGACAAAGGACATTTATTGTCACATACACCAATTGGTGCAGTGAAATTTGAGTTGCTATTGCAGCACACCAATAAATTAAACACAACATTATAGAATTTAACATTAAACATAAAAAAACTTGTGGAAAATTGATTTTGAGTGATGTCCCTTCAGTACAGCACATTGGCATATAGAGGCAATTCAAAATTAGGAACATTTATTATTTTAATGCAGGGGAAAAAAACTTCTGATTGCAATAGGTCTTTCTTTTATTTCAACAGACGGATCTCAATCATGTTCACAGTGTCCTGGACAATCTAGAAAAGGAGTAAGTAGCACGGGTTCTGAACGTATTGTCCAGTCTGTTGTAAATGATACTTGAATTGCTATTGACTGCTGCTGAATTATTTACTGTATGCATAAAGGGAGGATAACTCTGACATGTCTGTGTATCTGTTCTCTGTTTGCTTGAGCAGTCGTGAGAGCACTGTGGCTTGCATCTGTTATTAAACATGGATACACTTGAAGGCATCTCACTTCTGTTGGATGTGCTTTGTATATCAAGCAGAAATTCAATTTTGAAAGACTACTTTAATATGCAATGCAAATATTGGATGATTGCTCTCTTTCTCTGGCTGTCACTTAGTCACACGGACATTTGCGGCCAGAACTTGCTCCCACTGGTAAGGCAATAGTGTGGAAACAAGCAACTGCAGAAGCTGGTTTACACACTAGGCCACAACATACTGGAGTAACATGGTTGGTCTGGAGAACATGGATAGGCGATGTTTCGGGTTGGGACCCTTCTTCAGATTCGTAACGTCGCCTAGTTATGTTCTCCAGGGATTCTGCCTGACTCAAAATGCTGGAGTACCTCAATGGGTCAGGCAGCATCTCTGGAGAAAAATAATAGATGACGTTTCTGATCGGAACCCTTCTTCAGATTGAATACTGAGTCTGAAAGAGGGTTCCGACCCGAAATATCACTTATTCTTTTTCTCCAGAGATGCTGCCGAACCTGTTGAGTTTCTCCAGCATCTTATGTCCATTTTTGGTATAAACCAGCATCTGCAATTTCTCGTTGTTACACCAAAGGACACAAAGTGCTGGAGTAGCTCAGCGGATCAGGCAGCATCACTGGAGAACATGGATAGGTGACGTTTCGGATTGGGACCCTTTTAACCCCCAGGCCAAAACGTCAGCTATCCATGTTCTCCAGTGATGGTGCCTGAACGCTGAGTTACTCCATTGTGTGTCCATAATGCAATGGTGCTTGATTTGGACAATGAATGAAGGTTCCCATGGGATTCAATGATATTATGGCCTTTGTCAATGCCTGTGACTTCTAGGCATTAATTTAGGAGGACCTTTAAGATACAACAGTGGAAACATCATCAAGCCTGCTCAGCAGCCAATCACAAAGCATAATTCTCACAGGAAACATAACAGGAAGCAAAGACTTTTTTAAAAGCACATTACAGGGCGATAAATTGGAATTAGGATATACATAATTAAAGGAGAACCTGAAACACCATGAATAAATCCTTCATTAATTACCAGTAGTTTATTTTAAAAAGCTTGATATTTTGAAACATTTATGGGAAGGGAATTACCATGCATCTTTATAAAGTTATTTCCTTCTGGTCCAGATGGTTTGTCAAACAGCAAGGATGGTTCAATACACACGTAAAACCTTCCTAAATCCTCATGTGAAATAAGGGAAGATATTTGAGTCTTTTTTTGACTAATTGTGTCAGTTTGGCAATAACTGAATTTCAAAACCATTTTTTTTTAAATTATGGTGAAGACATCTGTAAGCAGTGAAGTCTTTGGAGATGTAACCTCACATGTAAATTCTGTGTTAAATTACAAATGTCTAGAAAGCCTGAAGGTGCTCTCAATTTCACAGCCCAACGTGTCAAATGCCAATTAGTTTCACAGTCATTTCCTCTGCAAAATCTGGGCACGTAATCAAATCTTTCATTCACTGTTTCTATTGAAGTGGTGATTACTGATGATTCCTGTATATAGAGAGATGCCTCCTCTTGCCTTAGAATACAATCTGGTAGATTCAGCATTGTTGCTTTATGAGATAAAGCAAGTGTTTTTTGTCATACGTCTCAGATAGAACAATTAAATTCTTACTCACAGCAGCACAATGGAATATGTGAACAGTACTCTGTAAGCGATATAGCAAACGAGAAAAAAAGTTCAGTTCACACACACACACACACACACACACACACACACACACACACACACACACACACTCACACTCACACTCACACTCACACTCACACTCACACACAGTCTGTTGTAGTTCAGAGCTTAATTGAGGTTGTTGTGTTGAAGGCTGGAGGGAAGAAGCTGTTCCTGAACCCGGACGTTTAAAGTTTTCAGGCTCCACCTTCTTCCCGATGGGAGTGGTGAAATGAGTGTGTGGCCAGGGTGGTGTGGGTCTCTGATGATGCTGGCTGCCTTTTTAAGGCAGCAACTCCTGTAAATCCCTTTGATGGCGGGTTTGGTGCAAATTAATTTCACCATTTAACAGTTACGTCACCGGAGGAGCAGGAACTCTGAGACCAGGATGGGGATCTGGCTTTAAATTTCTGTTGTGACAATGTGTTGGGTAAACTAAATCAGTGTTGTTTCATAAACAGCTGAAGTTTGATTTCACTTTCTGTAACCCAAAGCAGTAAACAGAAATAAAGAGGTCATTGAATAAAATTTTATTCCCTGCACAAACATTTTTTGTTGACAGATTTTCCTTCGAAATCAGTTCGGGGTTAATAGAAGTCATATCACCACACGTGACTTACTATCCGGAATTGGCAAACTTGAGGGAAACCTTTGGAGATTCAAAAGAGCGTGTCAGGTAAGGTTTGAAAAGTATCCCAATACCAGCACATCTCCTATCTGACGATGAATTAAAGAACCCCACAGAGATAAACGTGATTCTAAGATATTAACTGGTTCAAACATAGTGGTTAAAGCAGTTTATTGTATTTTTGTAATGGCCAGTCAAGAAATGAATCTGTGGAAAAAGGTAGTGGAGGCCAATTTACTGGATGTATTCAAGAGATAGTTAGATATAGCTCTTAGGCCTAATGGAATCAAGGGATATGGGGAGAAAGCAGGAACGGGGTACTGATTTTGGATGATCAGTGATGATTATATTGAATGGCAGTGCTGGCTCGAAAGGCCGAGTGGCCTACTCCCGCACCTATTGTCTATGTTTCTAAATATGCAGCCCAGAAACTAACCCTTCGTCCATCAAGTCCGCACCAACCATCAACCACTCATTCACTCTAATCCTACATCAGTCCAATTCTATCTCTCCCACATTCGGTGGTTTTAGTTTAATTTAGAGACACAGAGAAACTAGGCCTTCGGCACAGCTCCGCGCCAACCAGCGATCCCGCACATTAACACTACCCTACACACACTAGCGACAATTTACAATTTTACCGTAGCCAATTAATCTACAAGCATGTTTGTCTTTGGAGTGTGGGAGGAAACCAGAGCACCTGGAGAAAACCCAACAGGTCACGGGGAGAATGTACAAACTCTGTATAGACAGTCAGGATCGAATCCGGGGCTCATGCACTGCTGTGCCACCATGCTGTCTTTTCTCTTCTACTCTCCCTAGATTCGACCACTCGGCCTCACTTCAGGGGCAATTTGCAGTGGGCAATTAACCTACCAACTCACACTTGCAAAGTGAGTTTTTAGCTCATGTGAAACTCGAAATGCATTACTCCTATGGCATTGATGTGGTCATTATACAAAATGATATTTGTGTTCATTGCATAAAGAGTCATTCCTGTTGCTTTGCAGACACGTAGCTTAAATGAATGTGCCTTGGATATACAGAGCCTAGAACAACAGTGCTCATTATTAATTGAGCCAGTGGTACATCTTTGCAGTAACTGCCTGCATCCTAAGAGCCAAACCAAATATATATGTGTGCCAGAGTGGGATTCCTAGGCATATTTGCTTTGAATGGCGGTCGTTGTACGTTGTTAAGAAAATTAACCTTGAGGTTTCAGCAGCTCTATTACCGTTCTTAAAAAAATGTGTTTGTAATAGTTTCTGTGAGATATTTGGAGCATTCATTCAATTTGAGGTATTCTGCTACAGTTTTTGTTTAAAAGACACGCAAATAAATGAAAACATGCTGAATTAAAAGATTTACAAAGACCTGGGTATACTTGGCCAAATTAAATCAAGACAGAGTTAGTCATGAACTGAGCATTAAATCTGCTCATAAAAAAACACATTTTTGCTGCTTTTATCTCATATAAAATGATTTGCTAAAAATAATTAAGTGTTGTATAACCTGTGATCAGATTTCAGAACGCACTTCATCCACTGCTCTTGTTGTTGAAGCCAATGTCTGTTCTTGGTTCCTATTTCTGAATGCAGAAATCTGCTTTTGATCCCCCATCTGGTTTGTACCCTTTTGGGAAGAGATACATATAGGCCCTATGGGTTAGGGCAGTGATACAGTTCAGTGTGATGTCCTTCGTGATAAACCGTTTGCTGACATCCAGCAAATTTCTGGTTGCAATGTGCCGACACCAGCTGGACCTCGCATTGACTCTCCCGAAACTTCGGGCCTCACTCACCCAGACCTGCAACGGACCCCAACTACACTACATCCTCCGGAAGATCCACCGCTTCAATCAACAATTCCTGTCCCACCTTACCTCCACCAAGGACCTGAAATTAGCCCGCCTCCAGGCCGTTCCAGCCACCGACAATCCCCGACTCGACCGCCCAAAGGCCCCAGGCCCCCACTCTGGCCCGAGCCGCCGGCCTGAGTCCCCCGACGCCATCTTGTCCACGAGGAGCGCCTCCAGGACACACCAGGACGCCGCCTTCACCGACCTCCACGCCGATGCTGCCGCCGACCTCCACCTGCCTACTGATGATGCCCAGCCCCGCTGCCTGCCCGGTAACTCTGTTTATCTCCCCCTCCCCGATTCCACCGCCCATCACCAGCACAACACGACTGCCGAACCTCGCCGCCCCCCGGGACCACCTAACTCCATCGCCGCACCGGGCCCATCCAGCATCGCCAGTGTACTGGGCCCCCGAAGACCACAGCCGCCACACCGGGCCCATCCAGCATCGCCGGTGTACTGGGCCCGCCGAAGACCACAGCCGCCACACCGGGCCCATCCAGCATCACCAGTGTACTGGGCCCGCCGAAGACCACAGCCGCACCCGCCTCACCTTGCATCGCCGCCAGACCGGGGCTCCTCGAACATGGCCGCCGCACCGCACCCCACTCATCTCGCCGCCTCACCGGTCGGACCGACCACCCGCCCACCGGGACCGCCAACGCATCGCCCGCCGACCCCGACTCCACTGCCCGCGGACTCCTACCTTCGGGCCCGCCGACCCACGACTCTCCACCGCCCTCCAGCAGCCCGCAGCCGTCGCCTCACCTGCAGACTGGACTCTACAGTGGGCCTGAAGCCTCCACGTTGCTAACGCCTCCCACCGCTCTGCCTTTAACGGCACTGGGTCCCAGTGCCCGTCTCCCCAGCCCCAGTAACCTTAGTGGCTATTCCACTGGGTCTTCCCCATCCCCCCCCACCATGTAACCCCTGCTCTTCCCCACCCACACCACAGCCCCCAATACCCCCCCACCCCCTGACCACCCTCCACCCCCCCCACCACACAACGCTCCGTCCTCAGTGCACTCACCTGCCTTCCTCCGGCCACAATCCCCATCCTTGCCGCGTGTTCACCATACCCCCGGACCTCCCCCTCTCCGACACCGAACGGTCAGTCCTCAGTAGAGGTCTTACCTTTGTCCCCCTCCGTCCCCACCTCAACGAGTTCCGCGCCCACACAACTTGGAGCTCTTCTACCGTCGCCTCCGCCTCACAGCGCTCTTCCACGGGAAGAAGTCCTCGCCCCCCACTGATGATCCCTTTTCCTGTCTCCCACGCACCGCCTCCACTTGGAACCCCCCTCGTAGCCTTCCGGCTGTAGAACTATTTATCCAGAACTGCCGTCGGGACATCAACCGCCTCGACTTCTCCACTCGCCTGTCTCACTCCAATCTCTTCCCCCCCCCCCCCCCCCCCCCCCCGAACGTACTGCCATCGACTCACTCCGTAACAAACCAGACTGGGTTATCAAACCCGCCGACAAGGGAGGTGCCGTGGTAGTCTGTTTATCTCCCCCACCCCGATTCCACCGCCCCCCGGGATCATCTAATCCCATCGCCGCACCGGGCCCTGCTGTGGAGGCCGCGCGCCAACTCTCGGACACCTCCTCCTACTTACCCCTGGACCATGACCCCACTGACGAACACCAGGCCACCATCTCGAGCACCATAACCGACTTCATCAGCTCCGGCTCCCTACCTCCCCAAGCCTCCGACCTCATCGTTTCCCAGCCCCGCACGGCCCGATTTTACCTTCTCCCCAAAATCCACAAACCCGACTGCCCTGGCAGACCCATTGTCTCTGCCTGTTCGTGCCCCACCGAACACATTTCCACATACCTTGACGCCATCCTATCCCCCTTTGTTAAATCCCTCCCCACCTATGTTCAAGACACCTCAGACACTCTCCGTCGGCTCCGTGCATTCCATTCTCCAGGCCCCCATCCTCTCATCTTTACCATGGACGTCCAGTCACTCTACACCTCCATCCCCCACCAGGACGGTCTCAAAGCCCTCCGGTTCTTCCTCGACCAGAGGAGCAACCCATACCCGTCCACTGACACCCTCCTCCACCTAGTGGAGTTGGTCCTTACCCTCAATAACTTCTCTTTTGATTCCTCCCATTTCCTCCAAACACAAGGCGTAGCTATGGGCACACGCATGGGCCCCAGCTACGCTTGCCTCTTTGTCGGGTACGTCGAACTATCCGTGTTCTCGGTGTACCCGGGCCCCATCCCCGACCTCTACCTCCGTTACATCGACGACTGCTTTGGTGTCACCTCCTGCACCCACACACAACTGACTGACATCATCCATTTCACCACCAACTTCCATCCGGCACTCAAATACATTTGGACCATTTCCGACATTTCCCTACCATTCCTTGACCTCACCATGTCTATTGCAGGTGATACACTCCTGACCGACATCCACTACAAACCAACTGACTCCCACAGCTACCTGGACTACTCTTCCTCCCACCCTGCTTCCTGTAAGGACTCCATCCCCTATTCCCAATTCCTCCGTCCACGCCGCATCTGCTCCCAGGATGAGGTGTTCCACACCAGGTCATCACAAATGGCCTCATTCTTCAGAGAACGGGATTCCCCCACTATAGATGAGGCTCGCAGCAGGGTCTCCTCCATACCCCGCAACACTGCCCTCTCTCCCCATTCCCCCACTCGCAAACAGGGCAGAGTCCCCCTGGTCCTCACCTTTCACCCCACCAGCCGGCAAATACAACATATAGTCCTCCGCCAGTTTCGCCACCTCCAATCTGACCCCTCCACCCGCCACATCATCCCATCTCCCCCCTTGTCTGCCTTCCACAAAGACCGCTCCCTCCGCAACTCCCTTGTCAATACTTCCCTCCCCTCCCGCTCTACTCCTTCCCCGGGCACTTTCCCTTGCAACCGCAAGAAATGCAACACTTGTCCCTTCACCTCCCCCCTCCACTCCTTTCAGGGATCCAAGCAGTCCTTCCAGGTCCGACAGAGGTTCACCTGCACCTCCTCCAACCTCATCTACTGCATCCGCTGCTCCAGATGCCAGATATCTATATCGGTGAGACCAAGCGGAGGCTTGGCGATCGTTTCGCCGAACACCTCCGCTCGGTCTGCAATAACCAAGCCGACCTCCCGGTGACTCAGCACTTCAACTCCCCCTCCCATTCCGTATCCGACCTCTCGGTCCTGGGCCTCCTCCACGGCCAGAGTGAGCAACACCGCAAGTTGGAGGAACAGCACCTCATCTTCTGCTTGGGGAGTCTGCATCCTCTGGGCTTGAACATTGAATTTTCTCAATTCTGTTAACCCTTGCTGTCTCCTCCCCTTTCCACCTCTCCCTCAGCCCTCGGGCCCTGGCATTCCCTCTCTCTCTATCTCTCCCCCACCCTAGTCGCACTAGCTTCTCATATTCACACCAAAAACAGCTTACAATGGCTTGTTCCCTTTATCATCGATACTTTTTTGCATATCTTTCATTCATTGTTCTTTATCTCTCCACATCACCGTCTATATCTCTCGTTTCCCTGATCCCTGACCAGTCTGAAGAAGGGTCTCGACCCGAAACGTCGCCTATCTCCTTCGCTCCTTCGATGCTGCTGCACCCGCTGAGTTTCTCCCGTCTTTTGTGTACCCTGCTGACATCCATTCTCTAGATTGGTTCGTGTGGGAAGGAACTGCAGATGCTGTTACACCAAAGATAAACACAAAATGCTGGAGTAACTCAGCGGGTCTGGAAGGAAATGAATAGGTGACGTTTCAGGTCGAGACCCTTCTTCAGATTGTTTTTTTGTTTTTTTTGGTTTAGAGATACAGCGTGGAAACAGACCCTTCGGCCCACCGTGTCAGCACTGACCAGCGATCCCCGTACACTAACAGTGTCATACACACACATAATAGGGACAAATTACTATTTTTACGTAAGCCAATTAACCTACAAACGTGTACGTCTTTGGAGTGTGGGAGGAAACCGGAGCACCCGGAGAAAGGTCCCAACATACAAATTCCGTACAGGCTTCACCCGTAGTCAGGATTGAACCCAGGTCTCCGGCGCTGTAATGCTGCAACTCTACTGCTGTGCCACCGTGCCACCCCTTGACAGATGAATCAAAATTAGGCCTGGTTCTCCCAAATCTATGGGGTCTATATTGCCTACAATGATCACGAATAAAGTGCTCACTTCACCTGGTTCCAATTCGAAAGCTCCAGCGGGAAAATAAGAAATTAATTTTATTAGGACCAGGTCCAATGCTGATGATTCCCACGTGGCCTTGTATGCGGGCGAAACTCAAGAAATATTGGAGAGGGAGGGATTTCTTCACCTGATCTCCAGCTCCCTCAACAAACAATCATGTGCTAAATGTGGTTCAGCAGCCTCTAGTAGCGAAAGGGGTTCCCCGCAGATAGGTGCAGCAGGGTAGCGCAGGGGTAGAGTTGCTGCCTTATGGTGCCGGAGACCCAGGTTCGATCCTGACTCCGGGTGCTGGTTGTACGTTCTCGCCGTGGGGGGGGGGGGGGGGGGGGAGGAGGTTATACGGAAAACTCCGGCTTCCTCCCACGCTCCAAAGACTTACAGGTTTGTAGGCTAACTGGCTTGGTATAGATATAAATTGTCCCTAGTGTGTGTAGGATGGTGTTAGTGTACGGGGATCGCTGGTCGGCATGGACTCAATGGACCGAAGGGCCTGTTTCCACACTGTACCTAAACCAAACTAACAGTTCACTTGGACCATCTCCGACATCTCCCTACCGTTTCTAGATCTTTGTCTTGACTACACTTCTTCCCACCCTGTTTCCTGTAAAGACTCCATCCCCTACTCTCAATTCATCCAATAACTGAATGAAGGCCTTGCAAGTGAGGTTCATTTTCTGTGAACATAACATTTTTTTTAATCCACTTGCTTGTGAGAGTATTCAAAAATATGCACAAAATGATTCAGTCCTTTTTTTAAGAATCGTCCCAACGCAAATCTTCATTTTTCCATCCCCTCCCTAGATGCCGCCTGACCCGCTGAGTTCCTGCAGCACATGAATCCGCTGTATTCTCTTGTGCTCCAAGTGGACATGAAAGTCAATGTGAGGATGTTCATATTTAAAACAGACACAAAATGCTGGAGTAACTCAGCGGGACAGGCAGCATCTCTGGAGAGAAGGAATGGGTGACTTTTTGGGTCGTGACCCTTCTTAAGACTGATGTCAGGGGAGTGGGAGGTACATGGATAAGGAAGTGTAAGGTGTGAAAACAAGGTCAAGGATATTGAAAAATCAAGGAAAATGTAAAATAGATCATTGTTAGTTGAAAAAAGGTAACAAAGTAAACAGATAAAATGTAGTGGGAGACAGTAAGACTGGTTGGAGAACTGGGAAGGGGGAAGGCGACAGTTGATAGTTTGTCTCCTGTGATGGAGACGGTGATGTTCATATTTAGTTACATGTTGGTAGATTTATGTTGGCCATTTTGCTCATTCGAGCAGGAAGATGTATTATGTGAGTACAAAGGTTGGCCTTGAGTCTAACGCAGAAGCTGCACAAAGCAATATGAGATTATTTTTGACTAGATCAGTACTTAAATAAACAACACTATTTGAATCTAATACCCATTATGATGGCATTCTACAGAGGTGGCTCCACCCCCCCCCCCCCCCCCTATTGGTTATCTAGCAAAAGGACACAAAGTACTGAAATTACTCAAACTGGTCAGGCAGCATCTCTGGAGAAACGTGGATAAGGGAAGAGTCGAGAAACTTCCTCTGGGCAAAGATCCTATAGCGGAGCAAGATAGATCTCTCCATCTAAACGCAATGGGCTGACGTGTAGTATGCACCGGAACGGAACGTGGGCCTTTTTTTCATCCATTTCCGTAACCCGACCCAACCCGATCCGGCTCGCAGTGTAATCAAGATTGCGGGGGAACAGTTTGTGTTAATAAATTAAAATTCTGAAAATGAGGAGAAGATTTTTCCCAAATAACTTTTATTTTTACGAGGATGTTACAGTAACCGGCTTCCGTCTCCGCACTGGTATCCTATGGGATCTTTGGTGCGGAGTCAGCAGCCGGTTACGGAAATGGGGCCAAAAATTACCCATGAATCTGCCCTGACCATACTACGTCTTTTCCGTCGAGTGATCTACCTTGCTCGCTGTAGGATCTTTGCTTCAGGGTGTGTGGGGGGGGGGGGGGGGGGGGGGGGGGGGGGGGGAGAGGGTGAGAAGTGGCAGGTAACAGGTATACGTAGGCGAGGCAGATCGTTGGAACAAAGGCCAGAGATAAGAACAGGAGGTGTGACGGGGTTGAAGAGTTGCGGATTGTGAAGCCAGGGGGAGGAAAGTAGCGGGAGGGGAGGGTAGGGGGGAAATAGGTAAGAGTGCAGGTGGGGCCAACTGGAGGGAAGGAGGCTGAGGGAGAAAAGAGGTGGAGATGGGAGAGAAAAGAGGGATGGTATATTTGGTATCCACCAAATATAGACACAAATTGAGTCTGAAGAAGGCGTCACCCATTCCTTTTCTCCAGAGATGCTGCCTGACCTGCTGGGTTAGTCCATTATATAGAGGTCCATTATTGCGAGGATGTACTGCATTCTTGATTATAAATTGATGAGTTCGTAGCAGCAGATCTTAGTTTAATTTAGAGATACAGAGCGGGAATAATCCGTTCGATCCATCAAGTCCGCACCGACCAGCGATCCCCGCACACTAACATTATCCTACACACACTAGGGACAATTTACAATCGTACCGAGCCAATTAGCCTGCAAATCTGTACGTCTTTGTCGTGTGGGAGGAAACTGGAGCTTCCCGAAGAAAATCCGTGCAGGTCAAGTGGCGTACGTGCAAACTCCGTGCAGTCACCACCCGTGGTCACGATCAGACCTGGGTCTCTGGCGCTGTAAAGGGCCTGTCCTACCAGCATGCGACTCCATGCAGCGAGCGCGACCTAACGTGGTCGCTTGAGCCATCCGGCCTCGTGGGGCCGGTCCCACTTTGAATGCCGGAGCCTGGCGGAGTTGTGCGGAGCTGGTCCCGACATCGCGCAGGGCTCCGAAAAACTGACACTGTTCAAAAATTCCTTCCGCGCGGCAACGGCCTGTCAGCCCGCAGTCGCCTCGACGCATTACGCACCGCCTTGATGTTGTGCCTCCGTGACCCTCTCTGTGTGTGCCTCCGTGGCCCTCTCTGTGTGTGCCTCCGTGGCCCTCGCTCTGTGTGCCTCCGTGACCCTCTCTGTGTGTGCCTTCGTGGCCTCGCTCTGTGTGCCTCCGTGGCCTCGCTCTGTGTGCCTCCGTGGCCCTCTCTGTCCTTGAGAACTTACCTTGCGAAATTCGTTCCAACTTTGCGCCACTTCGCGGGAATCGCGCCACTCACCCGACCTCCGCGTGGTCCCCGTTGCCGGTTTGGTCGCGCTGGCCGCATGCAGGCGCACACTGGTGGGATCGGCTCTGTACAAGGATCACTCGACCTCCGCGCGGCCCCCGCTTCCAGTTTGGTCGCGCTCACCGCATGGAGTCAGATGCTGGTAGGACAGGCCCTTAAGGCAGCAACTCTCCCGCTGAGCCACCTATTATGCATTGAGCCTATTATGCATTGAGCTCAGAGCTGATTCACAGGACTCTGAGGAGGATAGGTTACATAAATCTGTGTTGTATTCTATGAGGTAATTTCATCAGTTTTTAAGACATTAAAGGGCCTGTCCCACTTTTTTTCTTTTTTTTTTGGCAACTTGCCGGCACCCATCATAGTTGCAGCAGGTCCCCGAAAATTTTAAACTTTTTGAAAATCCAGCGGCGACCGGAAAAAAGTACGACTCATTGGGCGACTACTCATGATGAAACAGGCGTCACCACGACCATACAGGCGACGAGTCGCGGGGTGACTCCTGTATGGTCGTGAGTAGTCGTCCAAAGAGTCGCAACTTTTTCTGGTCGCCGCTGGATTTTCAACAATTCGAAAAAATCGTGTAAGTGGGACAGGCCCTTAAGGAGAACCGATAGAGATAAACTATTTCCACTGACTTCTAAATCCAAAGCGAGGTGCAGAGTTTTAACATTAGAGCCAGGCTTCTCGAGAAATTAAAATTTCCTCTAGTAAAAGGGCAGTGGACGTTTGGAAGGTCCTCTGTAGATACGAGCTGGGCATTAATATTAAGTCTGTGTGGATGAATTTTCTTTAGCCAAAGGCATTAAAGGATATAAAGTAAAGCCGGATATATTGATTTGGATTAGTATCAACCAATAGAGCTACTGCCTGACAGTATCAAAGACCCAGCTTCAATCCTGACCTCGGGCGCTGTCTGTGTGGCGTTTGCATTTTTTCCCTGTGACCGTTCCCGCTTCCACTTGCTCCCATTTCTCCCAACATCCTAATGATGTGCATGTTGGAAGGTAAATGGCCACTGTAAATTGCCCCTGGTGCGCAGCTGAATGGTAGAATCTAAGGGGGGAGGGGAAGAGGGGAGGTTAATTCAATTGATTGAAAGATACAGCATGGAAGCAGGCCCTTTGGCCCATCGAGTCCATGCCGCCCACTGATCACCCCTTCAAACTAATTCTATATTATCCCACATTCACATCTACTCCCTACACAAAGGGGGAGGGGGTGAATTGACAGACATAATTTAACCCTTGGGGTGGGGGAGGAAACCAGAACACCCGAAGGAAGCCCAAGCAGTCGCAGGAAAACGTGCAAACTCCACCTAGACAGCACTCTGGGTCAGGACTGAATCCGGTTCTTGAGCGCTGTGAGGCAGCAGCTCTACCAGAGCTGTCCCACCTTTCTTTTAAACGCCAAGTGCTGCCTGACCAGTGTTTTCTAAAGTTGCACCACAACTTCCCAATTCTTGTATCCTTTGTTTTAAAATGTTAGTTATAGTCCGCCAACCTCTGTGGGGGTAACATATCTTTTCATAGCTCGTACAGCACCAGAGACCCGGGTTCGATTCTGGCAATGGGTGCTGTCTTGTATGGAGTTTGTACAATCTCCCCATGACCTGCGTGGGTTTTCCCCGGGTGCTCCAGTTCCTGCCCACACTCCAAGACATCGAGATTTGTAGGTAAAATTGTAAAAATTATTCCTAGTCTGTGCAGGATAGCGTTAATGTGCGGGGATCGCTGATCGACTCGGTGGGTGGAAGGGCCTGTTTCCATTCTGTATACCTAAACTAAACTATCTGTAACTTGAGATTGGGGCTATTCAGAGCAGCCATGGACCAGCACAAGAGTGAGATCACTTGACTGACTGCTCACTTTAACTATTATGCATTTCCCTCAACAAGACTCAGTTTTTCCATACTGAGGTACCAAGCATTGGTTAAACTGGGTCTTTACTGATGTGATCATAGTTTGAAAAAAAGCTTCGCCTCGCTGCAGGATAGGCACTTACTGCACAATTTCTGCTATTGGCGACGTTTCAGGTCATTGACTGGTATCTCTGATTGGGAGAGATAATATATACTATGATACCTCAACAGATTATTGCTGACAGTTCATTATTCATGGAAATAGGAAGATCGGGGTAGTGGGGAGTTGAACGTGCTGAGCCACCGGGAGGTCGGCTTGGTTAAATGCGGCTAGCGGAGGTGTTCGGCGAAACGATCGCCAAGCCTCCGCTGGGTCTCACGATATTAGATCATCTGGTCTTCTGGAGCAGCACGATGCAGTAGATGAGGTTGGAGGAGGGAGGTGCAGGTGTACTCTGTCGGACCTGGAAGGGACTGCTTGGGTCCCTGAAAGGAGTGGAGGGGGGAGGTGAAGGGACAAGTGTAGCATTACTTACGGTTTTTGCAAGGGAAAGTGCAGGGAAGAAGGGTTAGATCGGGAGGGGAGGGGAAGGGAAACAGAATTGACAAGGGAGTTGCGGAAAGGAGCGTTCTTTGCGGAAGGGCAGAGGGGGGGGAGATGGGAAGATGTGGCAGAGTGGAGGGGTCACGTTGGAGGTGGCGAAAACTGGCGGAGGACTATATGTGTTGTTATTTGCGGCTGGTGGGGTGAAATTGCGTGTGAAGACCAGGGGGGACTCTGCCTGTTTGCGAGTGGGGGAATGGGGGAGAGAGGGCAGGTGTTGCGGGGTATGGAGGAGACCCTGCTGCGAGCCTTCATCTATAGTGGGGGAGGGGAATCCCCGTTCTCTGAAGAATGAGGCCATTTGTGATGACCTGGTGTGGAACAGATGCGGCGTAAACGGTGGAATTGGGAATAGGGGATGGAGTCCTTACAGAAAGCAGGGTGGGAGGCAGAGTAGTCCAGGTACGCTGTGGGAGTCAGTTGGTTTGTAGTGGATGTCGGTCAGGACTGTATCACCTGCAATAGAGATGGTGAGGTCAAGGAATGGTAGGGAAATGTCGGAAATGGTCCAAGTGTATTTGAGTGCCGGAAGGAAGTTGGTGGTGAAATGAATGAAGTCAGTCAGTTGTTGTGTGTGGGTGCAGGGGGGAGACACCAACGCAGTCGTCTGATGTAACGGAGGTAAGAGGTCGGGGATGGGCCCTGGTACGCCGAGCCAACAAGGAGTTGTTCGACGTACCCGACAAAGAGGCGGCAACGGCGTCGCTGAGGCCCATGCGTGTGCCATAGCTACGCTTGGTGTTTGGAGGAATTGGGAGGAGTCAAAAGAGATAGATTATTGAGGGAAGGACCAACTCCGCTAGGCGGAGGAGGGTTGTGTCAGTGGACGGGGGTATGGGTTGCTCCTCTGGTCGAGGAAGAACCGGAGGGCTTTGAGACCGTCCTGGTGGGGTACTCCTTGTAGCCAAGATGGCGTCGGGGGACTCAGGCCGGCGGCTCGGGCCAGAGTGGGGGCCTGGGGCCTGCGGGCGGTCGAGTCGGGGATTGTCGGTGGCTGGACCGGCCTGGAGGCGGGCTAATTTCAGGTCCTTGGTGGAGGTAAGGTGGGACAGGAATTGTTGATTGAAGCGGTGGATCTTCCGGAGGATGTAGTGTAGTTAGGGTCCGTTGCAGGTCTGGGTGAGTGAGGCCCGAAGTTTCGGGAGAGTCAATGCGAGGTCCTGCTGGTGTCGGCGCATTGCAACCAGGGTGGATCTTAGTGCCCTCCCCCACCCTAGTCGCACTAGCTTCTCATTTTCACACCACAAACAGCTTACAATGGCTTGTTCCCTTTATCATCGATACTTTTTTGCATATCTTTCATTCATTGTTCTTTACCTCTCCACATCACCGTCTATATCTCTCGTTTCCCTGATCCCTGACTAGTCTGAAGAAGGGTCTCAACCCGAAACGTTGCCTATCTCCTTCGCTCCTTAGATGCTGCTGCACCCGCTGAGTTTCTCCAGCATTTTGTGTACTCTCGATTCTCCAGCATCTGCAGTTCCTTCTTTAGCACTTGCTGTGGTCCGTGGAGCTACCTGACTTCCTTGTGCATGCTGCCTATAGTAGTGGAGCCATTCTGTGTGTACCGTTAATTATGATATTTGGGAACATCCTCTCTCGCTGCTCCCCCTCTGTGATTCCTTCTGCTCTCCGACTCCACAACCATGTTTTAACCCAGACTCGCAACCACAGCCATGTTTGTTTTCCAAGTTAACAGAATGTAATTCAACATTTTCCTTGATCTCTAACCCCTTTGTCCTGTTTTCACACTTACACATCCTTATCTATTTATCTCCCTCTCCCCTGACATCAGTCTGAAGCGGGAGCTCGGCCTGAAACGTCACCCATTCCTTCTCTCCAAAGACGCTGCCTGTCCCGCTGAGTTACTCCAGCATTGTGAGTCTATCTGCGGTTTAAACCAGCATCTGCACATATCTATAGAATTTACTGCCACTGGATTTTAAGTTTTTGTTGTGCGTGAATAATTCTGCTCTAATTATGTATCAATCTGTTAACCAGGGCTACCTGTGTGTTATTTTTCAGATGGCGAACAAAACAGAACTTGGATTATTGCTTCCTCATGATGTATGCCCAGAAAAAGGGGATTTACTATGTTCAGGTAATTAATGCTTTTGCAGGCAACAGCACTCTACCTGCCGTCTGCAGTTTCATGGTGCCGCATGTCCTCGGTTACTAAAAGATTAACTTGCTGCCAATTTTGTGGTTCATCCAGCTGCCTAAAAGGTGTGGAGGATGGTAGATCATTTAGACTATGGAAATACAGCATGGAAACACGCCCTTCAGCCCATTGTGTCCGCGCCGACCAGAGATCACCCCGTACATGAGCACTATCCTGCACACTAGGGACATATTTTACCGAATCCAATTAACCACAAACCTGTACGTCTTTGGAGGAAACCGGAGCGCCCGGAGGAAACTCACACGGCCGCAGATAGAAGGAACAAACTCCGTACGGACAGCGCCCATTGTCAAGATCAAACCCGGGTTTGTGACGCTGTGAGCAGCAACTTTACCGCTGTGCCCCGAAGTACCATGTTGGAGCATGAGTCTATCGCACAGTGGTTGCCTTCACAGGACCAATTCAACCCCTTCTTTGCACTGCATCAATGCACTATTATCAAACAGCAAGAATTCATCTTGATGGTAGGCTCACTTTAGGGAAACCATATTGATTCTGGCACAACACTTGGATTAATGTAGGTTGTTTAAATTGATAAAACATCCAATGTTTCTTCACAAGCTTGTTATTGGACACGTTTGACACAGGTACATGAGCAGAGATTGAGACAAGACCAAGCTTGATGATTAAGAAGGTTTTAAGAAGCATCTTGGAAGGTATAGCGAGATACAGTGAAAAGATCTCCTGTTGCGTGCTGTCCAGTTGTGTGCTGTCCAGGACTATAAATGATGACAATCAGTGGTCAGTAAAAGAGTGGAGCAATTGTAATGAATGGTTGCAGAACTGCTTCTGGGACCAGCGCGCAGAGCGTCGCCTGGCTTGGATGCCATCTCGCTCGAAGGATAATTGATAGTAGAAGAGTAGTATTTTAATGTCAAGAAAATGAACCAAAGGACATCACAGAAGTCTTATCATAAGGTCATAAGATAGGAGTAGAATTAGGCCATGTGGCCCATCAAGTCTACTACGCCATTCAATCATGGCTGATCTATCTCTCCCTCCTAAACCCATTCTCCTGCCTTAACCTCTGACCCCTGTACTAATCAAGAATCTATCTATCGCTGCCTTAAAAATATCCACTGACTTAGCCTCCACAGCCTTCTGTGGCAAAACATTCCACAGACTTCCTTCTATGACCCTCTGACTAAAGAGCTTCATTTATCCATCTACTTAGCCCTAAAAGATTACTACTTAAACATCCTTTAATTCTGAGGCTATGAACTCTGGTCCCTCATCTGATAGGTCCCACTTATCAAATGGTCCTAGATAGAAACGGGACGCTAGCTTGGCCTGCCTTCGATTGTACATACTACAAGAATATATATTATTATTCATAAGTGATAGGAGCAGAATAAAGGCCATTTGACCTCGTCTATTAGGCCATTTGACCATTTCAATCACGCTGATCTATGTTTCCTTTAACCCTTTTGGAAAGCTGTGACGGGATCGGTCAAAGTCAGCATGAAGGGGAAATCATGTTTGACTAATCTGGATTTTTTTTTGAGGATGTAACAAGTAGAATGGATAAGGGATAACCAGTGGATGTGGTGTATCTGGACATTCAAAAAACATTTGACAAGGTACTGTACAAGAAATTAGTTTGCAAAATTAGAGCACATGGTATTGATGGTAGGGTATTGACATGGATAGAGAACTGGTTGGCAGATAGGAAGCAGAGAGTAGGATTAACAGGTCCTAAGCAAATAGTAGGATTAACAGAATGGCAAACAGTGACTAGTGGGGTGCCGCAAGGTTCAGTGCTATGACCCCAGTTATTTACAATATATATTAACGATTTAGACGAGGTAATTAAATGTAGCATCTCCAAGTTTGTGGATGACACAAAGCTGGGTGGCAGTGTGAACTGCCAGGAGGATGCTATGAGACTGCAGGGTGACTTGAATAGGTTGGGTGAGTGGGCAGATGCATGGCAGATGCAGTATAATGTGGGTAAATGTGAGGTTATCCACTTTGGTAGCAAGAACACAAAGGCTGTTATCTGAATGGTGTCAGATCAGGAAAAGGGGAGGTGCAACGAGACCTGGTTGTTTGTGTACGTCAGTCACTGAAAGTAAGCATGCAGGTACAGCAGGCAGTGAAGAAAGCGAATGGCATGCTGGCGTTCATAGCGAGAACATTTGAGAAAAGGAGCAAGGAGGTCCTATTGCAGCTGTACAGGGCCCTGGTGAGAACTCACGTGGAGAATTGTGTGCAGTTTTGACCTCCTAATTTGAGGAAGGACGTTCTTGCTATTGAGGGAGTGCAGCGTAATAATGAGGTTAATTCCGGGATGGTGGGACTGACACATGATGAAAGAATGGATCGGCTGGGCTTATACTCACTGGAATTTGGAAGGATGTGAGGGATCTTATCTAGCATAGAAAATTCTAAAGGGATTGGACAGGCTAGATGTGGGAAAATTTTTCCCGATGTTGGGGGAGTCCAGAACCAGGGGTTACAATTTTAGAATAAGAGGTAGGCCATTTAGGACTAAGATGAGGAAAAACGATTTCACCCAGAGAGTTGTGAATTTGTGGAATTCTCTGCTACAGAAGGCAGTGGGGGCCAATTCACTGGATGTTTTCAAGGGAGAGTTAGATATAGCTCTTAGGGATAATGGAATCAAGGTATATTGGGTGAAAGCAGTAAGGTACTGATTTTGGATGATCAGCCATGATCATATTGAATGGCGGTGCTGGCCCAAAGGGCCGAATAGACTACTCCTGCACCTATTTTCTATGTTTCTATCACCAGTCTCCTGCCCTCCGTAACCCCTGACACCCGTACTAATCAAGAAACTATCTGCTGTGCCTTAAAAATATCCATTCACTTGGCCTCCTCAGCCTTCTGTGGCAATGAAATCCACAGATTCACCACCCTCTGACTTTACATCCTGAAAAATAAAAAATAAAAAATATGTGTGTTTAGCATGATACCTGCCTCGACATTCAATAGTAAAACTATTTTGAAAAAGTTTTAACACTAAGTAGATACTATCTCATACTGGCCAATACTTACTGTTAATACACAGAAGGCTAATGGATAATTTTAAGGTGGAGATTGATACATTTTTGATCAGTACAGATGTCAGGGTTTATGGGGAGAAGGTAGGAGAATGGGGTTGAGAGGGAAAGATAGATCCGCCATGATGAAATGGTGGGGTAGACGATTACATCTTAGTGGTGTACCATTACATCTTCGCGCGCCACCGACCTGTTGCGTAACTGACGGCCAAAGTGGGACAGGCCCATAAGGCCAATGAGTACGGGGGGGGGGGGGGGGGGGGTGGGGGGGGGGGGGGGGTGGGGGGTTGACAATGTGGGGTTTAAAGCGGGGGGGATGGAGTTGTTATTGAGCGCTTGTGGCTGAACCGTCTTGTCAGGCTGCTAGCAGCGGTAACGGGCTGTATGGAAACCACACCAACTTCCTCAGTCCTTTCCTACACGGCTATTCTTGAATCTGGTTTTCAGGGTCCTGAACCTTATTTCTGATGGTAGGAGCAAAATGAGAGTTTGGCCAGGGATGTGTGGGTCTATGATTTTATAGGCTGCCTTTTTGAGACGCTGCCTCTCCTAGACCCTTTCGAATGTGTGGAGTACCAATTACAGACTGGACTGCGTCAGCCACCCCCGGTAATCTTCTTATTTCCTGGGTGTTCAAGTTGCTGAACCAGGCCATGATGCAACCAGTCGATACGCTCTCCACTGTATATCTGCAGAGGTTCAACAGAGTATTTGTCAACATTCCATATCTACTCAATCTTTTAGGGAAGTAGAGGCTTCCTTTATGATTGCGCCAATGTGCTGGACCCAAGACAGAGCTACAGAGGGATTAGTTTAGTTTAAAGATACAGCTCGGAAACGGGCCCCTTCGGCCCACCGAGTCCGTGCCGTCCAGCGATCCCGGCACATTAACATAAGCCTGCACACACACTAGGGACAGTTTACACTTATTACCAAGTATACAAACCTGTACGTCTTGTGGGAGGAAACCAAAGATCTCGGAGAAAACCCACGCGGTCACGGGGAGAACGTACAAACTCCGTATTGACAGCACCCATTGTCGGGAAAGAACCTGGATCTCTGGCGTTGCAAGCACTCTAAGGCAGTAACTCTACCGCTGCATGGCCGTGCTGCCCTTAAAGAGTCTTGCTCCTTCCAAAAGGTTTGAGTCAGCAGTGTATTTGAATAGCACTGCAGCAATTAAACAGCTGAAATGACTTGCAAGAGCCTCACCCCCACAGAGCCTGCTAGACTGAAGGCAATCCATCACCATACATAATCAGTCTGCCCATCACCGGTGTAACAATGTGTACCAACTGCACAACTGTGACATTTTAAAGCACACAAGTCATCCTAACTTGTTGTGAATGAGACCAAGAGAGATTTACGAGTATTGACTGAACAATCTAATTTATTCCTAATAAGGCAGCAGATTACCTGTGGACAGCAATACAATCACGCTTCACTATCACATCTCACTAACTCATTTGTCATTGATTCAGTCTTTTCTTTTTAAAAAAACTTGTACCAATAGTTTGCGCTCCAGATGCCATTGTAACTGCGGTTAATTTCCAGGCTCAGTCTCATTAATTAGCTTAATTGTACAGTAACTCTGGCATGTTCTGCACATGATTAATTACAGCATTCTCCCTCAAGGGCCATTTAAAAAAAGGTTCAGCCAAGCCTTGGGCTTACTTGCTGGAGGGACAGAATTAAAGCATGATAAAAAATCACACTACTCTCGTATCGAATGCAGATGGTAGATCGCTGGGTTGCTATAAAGGATGCAGAGATATTGGAGAGGGTGCAGAAATAAATTTACGAGGATGTACAATAAATGTAAGAACATACCCACAAGAAAAAGGAGCAGCACAGAGTGGAGGTAGAGGAGTCTTAACAAAGAGCATGGAAGGAAAAGGGAATTTATATGGTGCCTTTAGAATCTCTGGCCTTCTAAAAGCATTTCACAATCAATTTAGTCCTGTTAAAGACTGTTGTGACACAGAGATAAGTTACAGCCAATGGATGCATTAGAACATGCATTGAGCTGCTGTCTCACAGCATGAGAGACCCGGGGTCGATCCTCATCTCGGGTGCTGTCTATGTGGAGTTTGCACGTTCTGCCTGTACCCTCCAGGTTTCTGCCAGATGATCTGGTTTCCTCACACATCACAAAGATTTGTGGGTTTATAGGTTAGTTGGCCTCTGTAAATTGTCCCTCGTATGAAGGGAGTGCATGATAAAGTGGGCTAACACAAAACTAGTGTGAACGGTTGATTGATGGTCTGCACGGACTCAGTGGGTGAGGAGCCTGTTTCCAAGCTGAATCAATTTTTTTTAAATGACCAGGCCAGGATTGAGGGATTTAAAATTGAGTGAACAGAACTAACAGGAGTGTTTCCTCTTGTGGTGAAGCTTAAGATTGGAGTCACTAGATCAGTCACAGGTTAATCAGAAGATTCTTGTCTGAAAAGGAGTCTCAACCCGAAACGTCACCCATTCCTTCTCTCCAGAGATGCTGCCTGTCCCGCTGAGTTATGTCCAGCTTTTTGTGTCTATTTTCATCGTAATCAGAAGAAATCCTATTTACCATGAGAGAGCTGGTATGGAACTTGCTACCATGGGAAATGGATGGGCTGTATTAAGGAAAAGTTAGTGAATGATCTGAGAAGGAGAAGGATTGTGCTGATGGCAGTAAATAAAGTTGCCATGGTCTATATAAGTCTAATACACTGTCTCAGTTTCATCTAAATGTTTAGTACAGTAATAATCTTCTTAATGGCCAATATATTCTGAATCATAGGTAGACACAAAATGTTGGAGTTACTCAGCAGGACAGGAAGCATCTCTGAAGAGAAGTAATGGGTGACGTTTTGAGTCGAGACCCTTCTTCGGACTGCTGAATTCATACTTCTGAATCATTATCTGTTGTCATCTTGTGCATAGATTCATGTAGCTAATTGGTTAATGTACGATAGCTGATCATCTTGAAAGCTCTGGATGAAAGCTTAGCCCATCCCAGTCAAACTGCTCCAGCTCCCCACTTCTCACATCAAGACTGATCTCCTCCAAGCTGCTCGTATTCCCGTTATTATTCTGCCTCTGGATATATTGAGATATAAATAGTTCCTCTGCAGTTCCTTTCAGCTCTAAGAGAGAGCCAGCAAAGATTTATTTGTTGAGAGTGTATACGCTGTTTTGAGGATTTGCCCAACGTTGTCCTTGTTTTCTCATGCTCCTCCAAGTTGTGCTTTTCAGGCACGGTGCATTGCACTTGAGGCAATATAGAGCTAATTCTTTGTTGTGCTTCCCCACAGCTTGAAGACGACATAGTTGCCAAAGATCATTACTTCAGCACCATGAAAAACTTTGCACTTCAACTTTCCTCAGAAGACTGGATGATTCTGGAGTTCTCGCAGTTGGGGTTTATAGGTAAACGGGAACTCTTTGATGCTGAAGCACAGCTGGTAATGCCTGCACATTTAAACATGAAAGTCAAACAGAAAAAGTGCCACAGTAACACATTGAACCAGTCATCAATAATAAAACCACAATGGCTTTAATCATTTGTTAGCATTCATAGTTATTTTAATTGAAGCAAGTATCATTTTTAGAGCACTGTTTCAGACTGCACAATTCAGCCCTTTGTAAATGTGCAAGGAACAACTTGCCATTGTGCTAATTATTTACTCTGTAGACACGGATTTCACTAATATTTTTCCCTGCTCACCTTGGCCCTGCTCTTTGTTTCAAATCATTCCATAGGGGTTCCATCTTCAGCCATGTACACACACCTCACTGAAGCAGACGCTTGACCCGAAACGTCACCTATCCATGTTCTCCAGAGATGCTGCCTGACCCCTCTGGTTACTCCAGCACTTTGTGTCTTTTCATTGATTACAGTGTTCTGTTCAAAGCCCAACTTCCTCTGGTTCTTTTGTCTCTCCTCTCCCTCCTCCTCACTCCACATCATTGCTAATTTGCTCTGTCTAATTGTTCTTGGGCATTTATCCCCACTTTTTGGTGCCATGCTTTGAATATCTCTTGTAAGCATCCTTTACCCCTGAGCAAGAAGCATCCACATATGTTTCCATAGTTGTAGTTATGTAAATATAACAGTAATTATACATACAGATGGAAAACTTTTTTTCTCTCACTAAATGCCTTAAACAAAATACTGCTGGCACTTTGTGACTTTACACATTTTAATGAATACATCACTGCCAGGTGTTTGGACTTTGCATACAGAATACCGAGACAGAATTGGGCTATTTAGCCACTCAGCAAGCTGATCTGTGACCCAATTTCATACGCCAGCTATTGCCCCATTTATAATAATAATACCTTAGGTATAAAAAAACACATTTAAAGTTGACTGTTGACTAAGTTTTAATTATTCTTTAGTGGAAGAGAATTCAATGATTCTACTATCCTCTGCACATAGAAACCTTTCCTAATAGAAACATAGAAAATAGGTGCAGGAGGAGGCCATTCAGCCCTTCGAGCCAGCACCGCCATTCATTGTGATCATGGCTGATCGTCCGCTATCAATAACCCGTGCCTGCCTTCTCCCCATATCCCTTGACTCTACTAGCCCCTAGATCTCTATCCAACTCTCTCTTAAAATCCATCCAGTGGTTTGGCCTCCCACTGCCCTCTGCGGCAGGAATTCCATAAATTCACAACATTTCTGGGTGAAAACGTTTTTTCTCACCTCAGTCTTTAAATGACCTCCCCTTTATTCTAAGACTGTGGCCCCTGGTTCTGGACTTGCCCAACATTGGGAACATTTTTCCTGCATCTAGCTTGTCCAGTCCTTTTATAATTTTATATGTTTCTATAAGATCCCCTCATCCTTCTAAACTCCGGTGAATACTAGCCTAGTCTTTTCAATCTTTCTCATATGACAGTCCCGCCATCCCAGGGATCAATCTCATGAACCTACGCTGTACTGCCTCAATCACAAGGATGTCCTTCTTCAAATTACGAGACCAAAACTGTACACAATACTCCAGATGTGGTCTCACTAGAGCCCTATACAACTGCAGAAGAAGAGAACCTCTTTATCCTATACTGAAATCCTATTGTTATGAAGGCCAACATTCCATTAGCTTTCTTCACTGCCTGCTGTACCTGCACCAACTTTCAGTGACCGGTGTACAAGGACACCCAGGTCTCGCTGTACCTCCCCTTACCTAACTTAACCCCTTTGAGATAATAATCTGCCCCCTTGATTTTGCCGCCAAAGTGGATAACCTCACATTTATCTATATTATACTGCATCTGCCACGCATCTGCCACTCACTCAACCTGTCCAGGTCCCTCTGCAACCTCCTAACATCCTCTTCACAGTTCACACTGCCACCCAGCTTAGTTTCATCTGCAAACTTGCTAGTGTTGCTCCTAATTCCCTCTTCCAAATCATTAATATATATGGTAAACAGTTGCTGCCCCAACACCAAGCCTTGCGGCACTCCGCTTGCCACTGCCTGCCATTCTGAAAAGGACCCGTTCACTCCTACTTTTTGCTTACGGTCTGCCAACCAATTTTCTATCCATGTCAACACCCTACCCCCAATACCATGTGCTCTAATTTTAGTCACCAGTCTCCCGTGCGGGACCTTATCAAAGGTTTTCTGAAAGTCTAGATACACTACAACCACTGGCACCTCTTCATCCATTTTACTTGTCACATCCTCAAAAAATTCCAGATGATTGGTCAAGCATGATTTCTCTTTCATAAATCCATGTTGACTTGGACTAATCTTTTTACTGCTATCCAAATGCTCCATTATTACCTCTTTAATAATTGACTCCAGCATCTTTCCCACCACCGAAGTCAGGCTAATTGGTCTGTAATTCCCCGTTTTCTCTCTCACTCCTTTCTTGAAAAGTGGGATAACATTAGCTATCCTCCAATCCACAGGAACTGATCCTGAATCTATTGAACATTGGAAAATGATCACCAATGTGTCCACTATTTCTAGAGCCACCTCCCTGAGGACCCTGGGATGCAGACCATCAGGCCCAGGGGATTTATCATCCTTCAGTCCCTTTAGCTTACCCAATACTATTTCTCGCCTAATGAAAATTTCTTTCAATTCCTCTACGCCCTTAGATCCTGTGTCCTCCAGTACATCTGGGAGATTGTTTGTGTTCTCCTTAGTGAAGACAGATCTGAAGTACCTATTCAACTCTTCTGCCATTTCCTTGTTGCCCATAATAATTTCATGAAAGGTCTGATTCAATTTTTACATCTTTTTAAAATCTAGTATTGTGTTACCCAACACCCAATGGAAAATGATTCTCCCCATTTACTTATGTTTCTCTTAAAACTATGAAAGTATTGATCAGACCACCTCTAAACTTCATCAATTGCAGAGAACTCAATCTTACTCTACGCAAATTTGTCGTAAATTTTTTCTTGTAATTTAGATGCAGCTCTCCGCAATCAACTATACACTCATTTCAATGCCAAACTATTCTTCCTAAATAGTCATAGAGTCATGCAGCACAGAAACAGTCCTTTCGGCCCAACTCACCCACGCTAACCAGTGTGCCCCATCTAAACCAGCCCTATTTACCCACGTTTGGCCCATATCCCTATAAATCTTTCCTATCCATGTGCCTGTCCAAGTGTCTTTTAACTGGTGGTGTTCCCAGAATTACTAATGGCATTTTGGTGTAGTGTGACCAGAGCTTTGTAGCAGAACATTTATTCTCTGCTCTCCATTATTTTCAATATTTAACGATGTTAAATGATTTATGTACGTGGACCCACTAAGTCTCTTTGTCTGAAGAAGGGTCTCGACACCCATTCCTTCTCTCCAAAGAGCCTATCCTGCTGAGTTACTTCAGCTTTTTGTGTCTATATTTGGGTTAAACCAGAATTTGCAGTTCCTCCCTATACAGTTCCCTTTGTACTCCTTCTGGTTTCTCATTATTTAAAAATTCTCAAGTTGTACATATTTTTTATTTCATTGGTGGTTTGCATTTTGCACAATCCTCAAAACTGGATACAAAATAAAATAGAAAGTAACGCTTTGAGCCGCAGGCTAATTGTCCATGTGAATAACTCTTCCAAACGACAGACAACTTTCTTATCATGTCCACATATCCATGCTGCTTTTCTGAAGACCAGGCATGGATATTACTTTTCACCAAATATTGAGAGGGTGGATTCATTACCAGTGACCTTAACCTATAGTGTCATTTGTAGAAAAGTGAGTAGGTCACCTGTGTGACCTGCTGGTTAAAATAGTATTTTTTTAAAAATGATGATCTAAGAGACTTATTGCATGAAGTATAATTGCTAAACACAGCAATCAAGATTTTTTTTCACTTGGTTCAGCACCAACATAGAGCAGCACAGCGCAGAATTAGGCACTTTTGTCTACAGTGTCCACGGCAAACATCATTCGGGGGGGACCTCAATAATATTTACAGAATCGTGAAAGGCTTGGATAGAGTGGATGTGGAGAGGATGTTTCCACAAGTGGGAGAGTCTAGGACTAGAGATCATAGCCTCAGAATTAAAGGATGTTCTTTTAGAAAGATGAGGAGGAATTTCTTTAGTCAGAGCATGGTAAATCTGGAATTCTTTGCCACAGAAGGCTGTGGAGACCAAGTCAGTGGATATATTTAAGGCAGAGATAGATAGATTCTTGATTAGTACTGGTGTCTGAGGTTATGGAGAGAAGGCAGGAGAATGGGGTTAGGAAGGAGAGAAAGATCATCCATGATTGAATGGCAGAGTAGACTTGGTGGGCCGAATGGCCTAATTCTGCTACTATCACATGATACCAAGCTAAATTCATCTTAATCTGCTTGCACGTGAGCCATATCTCTCAATTCCATCATACCCATGTGCCCATTTAAAAGCCTCTGAAAAATGTCACCACCACAACATTTGGCAGCATATTCCAAGCACTCACCACTTTATTTAAAAAAAAAACGGCTCAAAACATCTCCTTTAAATACAGACACAAAGTGATAGAGTAACTCAACGGGTCAGGCAACGTAACTGGAGAAAATGGACAGGTGACGTTTTGGGTCAGGACCCTTCTTCAGATGGAAGGTCCCGACCTGCAACGTCACCTATCCATTTTCTCCAGAGATGTTGCCTGACCCACTGAGTTACTTTGTGTCAATCTTTGATATAAACCAGTATCTGCAGTTCCATCATATAACATCTCCTTTAAACTTTGCTCCTATTACCTTAAAGTCGTGCCCTGTAGTCTTTGACATTTCTACCCTGGGGAAAAGGTCTTGACCGCTTACCCAAGAACCAGGTAGTGCTGGAAACACTCAGGCAACAACGTGGCAAGAGAAACAGAGTTAAGGTTTCATGTCAAGGAAAAGGCCTCCCCTGCAGAACATTTATTTCAGATTTCTAGCATACGTTTTGTTTTGTGTTTTTTGTTTGTATTCAATATCAGGACAGGTTTCTGAGATTTTGACCTCAGCATAGACATATATCCATTTTGATTTGCATTAGAATTGAAGGGCACTAGTTCTGAGTGCTGTTTTGTGCCTCTGGTTCTTGTCTGTTAAATTAAACAGGCAAATGTATGATGACTGAGCAGGACAGGCATTAATAAAGCCCTTTGTTGTCCGCTCAATGTAGTTTTAAAAACTTCAAAACTTTGCCTCGAAGAATTATTAAGTGGGGGTTTGGGGTGACATGACAATAGACAATAGGTGCAGCAGTAGGCCATTCGGCACATCGATCCAGCACCGGCATTTAATGTGATCATGGCTGAAGACTTGCACAGCACCACACTTATGAGTATGAGTGTCAACGGCTTATCCCCGCCTGGTGTTGCTAGATTGTTCGAAGAAATTTCTTGAGTCAGAGAGTGGTGAATCTGTGGAATTCATTGCCACAGATGGCTGTGGAAGACAAGATATTGGGTATTTTTAAAGTAGAGATTGATAGGTTCTTGATTAGTCATGTTATGGGGAGAAGGCAGGAGATATAGATCAGCTAGGAACAAATGGCGGAGCAGACTCAATGGGCCGAATGGCCTAATTCTGCTCCTATGTCTTATGGTTAAAAAATGTATCGAGTGAACTGAATCTGGCAAATGTTACCATCAACAAGCCTTCATTGTGATAGGGTGAGGGTTTCTTGTACATGTACAAAATTATATGGTACATTACGTTAATAACATGTATTTGTGGTTAATTTCCAATGCCCACCTGGATAGAATGAGCATTGTCCATTATATTTCCCCCCATGTTTTAAAAGGGGAAAAAAACAATCGGCAATTACAACTACAAGAAATCAATTTGATATTGTGTTCTTGAGGGAGCATTCTGTATTTTCCCCACTCACTCTGTATTTAATGAGATTGTGGCTGAGGGAATAGATGGCAGAGTGCCAAGAGCAGCACTGTTTTTAGTTGCCTGGGTCTTTAATGTAATTAACTGTACTTTAGATGTGGAGTAACAGTCAACCACTGCCCTCGCCAGCGTTGAGCAGCTCAGGCAGCAGCATACACAGTTAAATGTGGATATCAAGGCATTGAAGTCCAAGATACCAGCTGAAAACAGACCACTTCTTCAGACTCGGTCTGAAATAGTCCCGATCCGAGAGGTCGCCTATTCATGACCTCCAGAGATGATGCCTGACTTGAAAGACTGGGGTCTGAAGAACAGTTGATGGTCAGCGCGGACTTAGTGGCTGAAGAGCCTGTTTCCAAGCTGAATTCATTTTTTTTAAATGACCAAGCCAGGATTGAGGGATTTAAAATTGAGTGAACAGAACTAACATAGGAGTGTTTCCTCTTGTGGTGAAGGTTAAGATTGGAGTCACTAGATTAGTCACAGTTTAATCAGAAAATTCGGGTCTGAAGAAGGGTCTCGACCCGAAAAGTCACCCATTCCTTCTATCCAGAGATGCTGCCTGTCCCGCTGAGTTACTCCAGCGTTTTGTGTCTATAATGCCTGACTTGCTGAGTTATTCCAGCACTTTGTGTCTTAGGTTAGTTTGGTTTAGAGATACAGCATGAAAACAAGTCCGTGCCGATCAGTGATCATCTGTACACTACTAGCTTTATCCGACACACTAGGGATAATTTACAGAAGTCAATTGAGATACAAACTTGCACGTCTTTGGAATGTGGGAGGAAACCGGAGCGCCTGGAAAAAACCCACATGGTCACAAAGAGAATGTACAAATTCTGTACAGGCAGGACCTGTAGTCAGGATCGAACATGGGTCTAGGACGCTTTAAGGCAAGAACTCTACCGGGGCACCACTGTCTTTTTTCAGCTGTGTTTAAACATTACCTTGCTCAGGGAGCATGAATTGAAATACATGCAAGTTGCAGTGGTTACCTAATAGATCCCCACTTATGGAGGTGGAAAATACATGGGCGGCAAGGTGGCACAGTGGTAGTGTTGCTGCCTTACAGCGCTTGCAGCGCCAGAGACCCGGGTTCCATCCCGACTACAAGTGCCTTCTGCACGGAGTTTGTACGTTCTCCCCGTGACCCCGTGGGTTTTCTCCAAGATCTTTGGTTTCCTCCCACACTCCAATGTACAGGTTTATAGGGTAATAGTCTTGGTATAAATATAAATTGCACCTAGTGTGAGTAGGATCGTGTTAATAGGCTGGATTGCTAGTCGATGCGGACTCAGTGGGCCGAGGGGGCCTGTTTCCCCGTTGTATCTAAAACTAAAACTAAAAAAACTAAAACTAAATAGTAGGTCTGAGACATTCAAGTGTAAAGGAAATTTCTTCTGTGGTAAGTCTTAATTACTATCAATCAACCTCTTTGACCCTGAGAATTTAATTTTATAAATGTGTAATACAGTTCATTCTGAATTTAATTAGTGTTGGTGTTCCAATTTCTGTAAAAATATTTTGCCTTTTATCCCTCCTCCTCTCTAATCACATCTGTCGTTCCTTACATTTATATTGCTTTTGTGTATACATAAGAATTAATTTATCATGCAAAAATGAAGTATTGCAGATGCTGAAAATCTGAAATAAGTGGCTTCTGTGGACATGAAAACTGAGTTAACATTTCAGGTCGATGATCTTTTTTCAGATTAGGTTTTAGAGTCATAGAGTGATACAGTGTGGAAACAGGCCCTTTGGCCCAACTCGTTCATTCTGGCCAACAATGTCCCAGCTACACTAGTCCCATTTCTCTGCGCTTGGTCCATATCCCTCCAAACCTGTCCTATCCATGTACCTGTCTAACTGTTTCTTAAATAATTAGGTAGTCCCAGCCTAAGCCCCAACCTCCTCTGGCAGCTTGTTCCATACACCCACCACCCTTTGTATGAAAAAGTTACCCCTCGGATTCCTATTAAATCTTTTCCCCTTCACCTTGAACCTATGTCCTCTGGTCCTCGATTCCCCTACTCTGGGCAAAAAACTCTGTGCATCCATCCGTTCTATTCCTCTCATGATTTTGTATACCTCTATAAAATCTCCCCTCATCCTACTGCGCTCCATGGAATAGAAACCCAGCCTACTCAACCTCTCCCTATAGCTCACACCCTCTAGTCCTGGCAACATCCTCGTAAAACTTTTCTGATCCCTTTCAAGCTTGACAATACCTTTCCTATAACATGGTGCTCGACCTTCAAGGAACCATGCACCTGTACTCCTAGATCCCTCTGCTCCACAACATCACCCAGAGGCCTACCATTGACTGTGTAGATGCTGCCCTTGTTCAACGTCCCAAAATGCAATACCTCACACTTTTCTGTATTAAATTCCATCAACCATTCCTCCGCCCACCTGGCCAATCGATCCAGATCCTGCCATAATCATTCGCAACCTTCTTCACTATCTGCAAAACCACTAACTTTTGTATCATCAGCAAACTTGCTAATCTTGCCCTGTATGTTCTCATCCAAAGCATTGATGTAGATGAAAAACAGTAACGGGCCCAGCATCGAACCCTGAGGCACATCACTAGCCACAGGCATTCAGTCTGAGAAGCAACCTTCCACCATTACCCTCTGCTTCCCTCCATGGAGCCAATTTGTAATCTATTCAGCTATCTCTCCTTGGATCCCTTGCGATCTAACCTTCCAGAGCAGCCTACCCGTGGAACCTTGGTGAGCGCCTTACTGGTCCATGTACATGATGAAAGGTCATTGAACTAAAATGTTAACTCTGCTTCTTTCTCCATACTTGTTTCTTGACATGCTGAAAGTTCCCAGCATTTTCTCTTTTATTTCTAATTTATGCTTTATAGATTAGACTGTGTGCTGTATTGATATGCTGATGCTTTCCCTGTCCTGAGGGTGGCACAGTGGTGTAGCTGGTTCCGTTGCTGCTTCAGAGACCCAGGTTCGATCCTGACCTCGGGTGTTGTCTGTGTGAAGTTTGCACGTTCTCCCTGTGGCTGGGTGGTTTTTCTCCGGGTGTTCCGGTTTCCTCCCACATGCCAAAGACATGCGTGTTTGTAGGTTAATTGGCCTCTGTAAATTGCCCCTAGTGTGTAGGGAGTGGATGAGAAAGTGTGATAACATAGGACTAGTGCGAATAGGAGTTGGTCGGTGTGGACTTGGTGGGCCGAAAGGCCTGTTTCCATGCTTGATCTCTTTTAATTAATAAATACTTACAAATCCTTATCCTATTGAGACCCCGCAAAGAGCCATGAACAAGTGTCACCACAGCAAGCATTTGTGGTTGTTCCATCACTGTGGATTTCAAAATCCAATAAAGTATTAGCAGGACTGGAGGGCCAGAGCTCCAGGGAAAGATTGGGCAGGCTAGGACTTTGTTCTGGAGCACAGGAGGTTGAGAGCTGATCTTATAGAGGTGTATAAAAACATGAGGGGAGTTGATCGGG
Organism: Okamejei kenojei; assembly: GCA_035221665.1. Taxonomy (NCBI): domain Eukaryota; kingdom Metazoa; phylum Chordata; class Chondrichthyes; order Rajiformes; family Rajidae; genus Okamejei; species Okamejei kenojei. The sequence goes on from CM069136.1 coordinate 2,846,100, forward strand.
TGAATGGACAGAGTCTTTTACCCAGTGTTGGGGGAATCAAGAACCAGAGGACATTGGTTTAAGGTGAGAGAGGAAAGATTTAATAGGAACTTGAGGGGCAACTTTTTTACTCAGCGTGTGGTGGATATTACCTGGAATAAGTAGCCAGAGGAGGTAGTTGAGGCAGGTGCTATTACGTCATTTAAAAGATACTTGGGCATGGACGAGTTAGGTTGAAGGGCTTTTTTCTGTACTGTATGACCCTATGACTCCTTCAGTCGCTTTCAACAGCCCAATATAACAGAATAAGCAATTGAGCCTAGCTCACACTATAAAGGCCATTTAGGAAATACATTCCCGAGCACAAGTCATTTTGACCAAAACTTGGACAATAATAAAACCAATAAAGTGAGTCCTTGTGTTCTTCCTATAATGAGATGTCCAACGTAAGTTATTGCCACTGTAAAGGAGATTGGTACAGTGGAGCATGTAATCACTGATAGTGACTTACACAGAAACCAATAAAGCTCAGTTCAAGGTAAAAGTTCAGTTGGCCTCATTGACCTAGTCTACCCTTGATTAGAACAGAGACGAGTACAGGAACAGACCCTGCAGCCCACCACTGCCTGTATTTAACATATTGCCAACTTAAATTAATTCCCATTGCCTGCATGTGATCCATATCCCTCCATTCCCTGCATATTCATGAGTCTACCTAAAAGCCTCTTAAATTCAAGAGTTTAATACAAGGGATCCTAATGGACAGAATTTAAACAAGAATGTAAGAACATCTTTTGCTCTGGTAAACGGAACGTGACAAATAGGAATTCAAATCCAAATTAACTCCTGGTGTTGCTTTTCTATTCAATGCCTCTCTGAATAATGATGATGACCATCTTTCTATATTCGATTCTACTTGCATTCCCACAATGCATGTTTTTTCCAAAATGTGCTACTTTCTGTTAATGACAGTGAAACTACAACAGCCCAGCATCTGCTCGTTTGCCTTCCTGACAGCATTTCATTGGGTTATGTTGGTAATTTGATATTTCAATGAGCTTTAACATCCCTCCTGTGTGAAATCATTTGCATGAATTGAAACAAAAAAATGTCCTAGCACCAATCCTTGGAGAATATCTCCAACCACAATCCATAAAACCAAATACATTTACCAATTACCTTGTGTACTCCAGATATTCCGTTATCCCTGCAGCTTAATTCTCTTTCATAACAGGTCATGGTTAGACACTGAAAATAATGAAAGACTAATAGGATTTTTCTAACTATCATTCTGAAGTGCTACATCTTGGCAGGACAAATCAAAATAGGACGTACATGGTAAATGGTAGGGAATTGAGGAATGCTGTGGAACAGAGGGATCTAGGAATAACTGTGCATAGTTCCCTGAAGGTGGAATCGCATGTAGATAGGGTGGTAAAGAAAGCCTTTGGTGTGCTGGCCTTTATAAATCAGAGCATTGAATATAGGAGTAGGGAAGTAATGTTAAAATTGTACAAGGCATTGGTAAGACCAATTCTGGAGTATGGTTTACAATTTTGGTCGCCTAGTTATAGGAAGGATGTCAACAAAATAGAGAGAGTACAGAGGAGATTTACTAGAATGTTGCCAGGGTTCCAGCAACTATGTTACAGAGAAAGGTTGAACAAGTTAGGTCTTTATTCTTTGGAGCGCAGAAGGTTAAGGGGGGACTTAATTGAGGTCTTTAAAATGATGAAAGGGATAGACAGAGTTGATGTGGATAAGCTTTTCCCATTGAGGGTAGGGAAGATTCAAACAAGAGGGCATGACATGAGAATTAAGGGACAGAGGTTTAGGGGTAACGTGAGGGGGAACTTCTTTACTCAGAGGGTGGTGGCTGTGTGGAATGAGCTTCCAGCAGAGGTGGTGGAGGCAGGATCGATTTTAACATTTAAAAGTAAAGTGGATAGGTATATGGACGTGAAGGGAATGGAGGGGTATGGTCTGAGTGCAGGTAGATGGGACTAGGGGAAAACAAATGGTCGGCACGGACTGGAAGGGCCGAGAGGGCCTGTCTCCGTGCTGTAATTGTTATATGGTTATATGTTATATGGTTATTCTGCTACAAAAACTCTTTAATACCTTTTACTAACAAAGGGTTTGAATTTTCATATCACATGTAACATCTTGCCTAAGATAGACACAAAGTGCTGGTGTGATTCAGCAGGTCAGTCTGGAGATAAAGGGTGGGTGATGCTTCGGGTCAGAACCGTTCTTCAGACTGAAAATAGAGAGGGGGGTGGGGGAGGAACTGAGTCAGTTTCAAAACACAGTCATACAGCATGTGAACAGGCCCTTTGGCCGAACTTGCCCTTGCCGACTAGTTGCCCCATCTACATGAGTCACACATGCACTCATTTGGCCCATATCCTTTGAAATGGTTCCTATCCACGTACGTGTCCAAATATCTTTTAAATGCTGTTATAGTATATTTAGTTTAGTTTAGAGTTTAGTTATTGTAGATAGCTTATGATTTTGTTAGCAGTTTGTATAATTCTTAACATTGCTGATTTGAGCAACTTCAAATGGACATGATGGCAAGAAGTAGTTCATGGGGAATTAAGAATTTAGGATTCTGTAGGATTACAGCAACATATATTTTGGCCTTTGGAAAAAGTATTAAAAACTCAGGTTATGTATGATTGCGTCGAATATGAGCCATGTAGTTTCAGGCATTTTTATTAGTGAAGATCGTGCGCATTCTACACCTTTAATTGTAAACTTCCCTTAATTGCAGTTGCTAAGATTTTATCTTTTACTGCCCAAGGTAAGATGTTCCAGTCTCCTGATTTGAACCTTATTGTGGAGTTCATCCTGATGTTCCACAAGGAGAAGCCAATTGACTGGCTTTTAGACCACATCCTCTGGGTAAAGGTTTGCAACCCTGAAAAAGACGCGGTAAGTGTGGAACTTGGATTTGCTAAAAGCTCTGGTTTGCTCCATTATATTTTATCGTGCCACAAAATGTCTGCATTATTCTTAAAACAGACGCAAAGTGCTGGAGGAACTCAGCGGGGCAGGCAGCATCACTGGAGTAAAAGGACAGGGACAGTTCAGTTTAGTTTATTGTCTTGTGTACCGAGGTACAGTGAAAAGCTTTTCTTGCATGCTAACCAGTCAGAGGAACGACAATACACGATCACAATCAAACTATTTACAGTGCATAGATACATGATAAGGGAATAACGTTTAGTGCAAGGTAAAGCCAGTAAAGTCCGATCAAAGATAATGTGAGGGTCACCAATGAGGTAGATATTAGTTCAGGGCGCCTCTCTGGTTTGGAACCCTTCTTCAGGCTGATTGTTCTGACTTCAAATTGTTCTTAATGACAATGGGTCATCATCAACAAAATTGAGCTGAAGAGCCTGTTTTTCGGTGCTGCGTGACTCTATGCCTTTCCATGTCTCTAATGCATTAATCTGCCATAATTATTTTAGAGAGCCGTTAATGTATTTTTCTTAATTGGATGCAAATTCTAGTCATGGCAGTGTAGTAGATAAATTAGAGGTTCAGATTATTCCTTGAGTGACAGTTAGTTCAAATCTCTCCACGGCCACTGGGCAATTTAAATTTGGGTCATAATCTGTAATGAAAAGCCAACCTGAGTGAAGGTAACCTCGAAACTACCAGCTCATGTGAAAACACTTACTCTTTACTGAATGTTCTTCGGGGAAGGAAATGTGTAATTTATCCACCGGCCAACCCTAAATGTGTCCACTGCACTACAGCAATATGATTTAACATAGAAACGAAACGATACAATGCAATAGAACTTTATTTATCATAGGAGGGAAATTGATCTGCGGACAGTCATAAAACACAAGGTACATAAAACTCAAAATTAAAATGTCGAGTGTATGGATTGGGGATGTGCAAAGATTTGGGTGGGGAGGGGGGTGAAATTGGAATTAGTCTACCCCCTGACAGAAGGGGAGGAGTTGTACAGTTTCAAAGCCACTGGGAAGAAGGAACTCTTGTGGCGTTCTGTGCTCCATCTTGGTGGAACCAGTCTGTTGTTGAAGGTGCTCCTCAGGTTGACTAGTGTGTCATGGAGGGGGTGAGCTGCATTGTCCAGGATGGTTTGAGGAGCATCCTCCCCTCCAGGTCCACCTCCCATGAACGGTACAGCACAGGGATGGGTCCTCTGCCCACACTGCTTGTGCTGACCATGATGCCATGTTAAACTAATCTCATCTGCCTGTATATGATCCATAGAGTCATACAGTGTGGAAACAGGTCAATTTGCCCACCCTGACCAACATGCCCCATCTACACTAGTCCCACCATCCTGTGTTTGGCCCATATTTCTCTAAACCTAAGGTAGACACAAAGCACTGGAGTAACTCAGAAGGTCAGGCAGTACCTCTGGAGAAAAGGAATAGGTGACATTTTGGGTCAGAACCTTTCTTCAGACTGAAAGATAGACGTGCGGGAGATAGGAGCGAGAAAAGGCCAGAATAAAATAGGGCCAGCAACAGATACGTCAGGAAGGGTTGAGTCTATAATGGCCCATTGTTGGCTGGGGAATGTGTGCTAATGACAGGGATACAAGGATGTGAACGGTGGAACTACTTGGATGCGATCAGTGCAACCAGCACACGCAGTTCCTTCATACAAAACAGCATCTGCAGTTCCTTCCTACACATTCTCTCTAAACCTACCCAAATATTCCTGTCCAAATGTTTTTTCTTTAATTGCCTCCTCCAGCAGCTAGTTCCATATATCTACCATATACTGTACCTTAAACCATATATCTTTGTGTAAAAATGTGCTGCTCAGGTTCCTATTAAATCTTTCTCCCCTCACCTTAAACCTATGTCCTCTGGTTCTTGATTATCCTTCTCTGGGTAAATGACACTGTGCATGTACCCTATACAGATCCAGATCCATATCCCATTATTCCCTGCACCTCCATGTGCTTATCTGGGCTTAGTCTGGGCTGCCCTCTGAAATGGTCTGGCAAGCCTTTCAGTTCAGGGCAATTAGACACTTACAATTAATGCAAGACAGCTAATGCGACCCACATCCCCTAAATGAAGAAATAAATTGGTGCTTTTTACCCTACAAGTGGAGTGGTTGCCAAGCGAACACGCAGCTCGGATGTCACAGTGTGGATGAGGTTGGTACATTACCTGAGAGCAGGTCATTCTCTGTATTCCAAGATATCTTAACCTTACAGGGAAAAGTCAAGCCAGAACTTTCACCACTGAATACCATGTTCAACTGAGATTACAGATTTCTCCTGCTGGTGATTTTAAAGGGATCTTATTTTAAATCTCTTTTACAAGAGAGTCCTGGCCAAGACAGGCAGCAGCACAGTTCCCCAGTTACTGACAATAATTTAAAAACAACAGAGAACATATAAATAGAGTCACAGTCATAACATCATCAAACAAAGCATGTACAGACAGAAGAGCCCGCTTCAACATCATTAAGAAGAGATTTAAATCTGTTTATAGAAACCAGCTCCTTAAGTTTCAGTTCATTCTGCAGCTGGTTCCATGCGACGGGAGCAGCATAACTAAATGCCCTTTTCCCCAGTTCAGTACGGACATTAGGTACAGTTAGGTACAGAACCATTCACACTGGTTCTATGTTATCCACTCCTACCCACCAGGGACAATTTGCAGAGGCCAATTAATTTACAAACCTGCACGTCTTTGGGATGTGGGAGGAAACTGGAGCGCCCAGAGGAAACCCATGCATTCACAGGGAGAATATGCAAACTCTACACAGACAGCACCTGAGGTCAGGATCCAACCCAGGTGTCTGGCATTGTGAGGCAGCAGCTCTCAATGTGCCTCAGTGTTGCCCCATATTTTGATAAAATTGTTAACCACCGGAGAGGCTGTAAATTTATTTCCAAGGTATTAAGTTTAGTTTAGAGATGCAGTGTGGAAACAGGCCCTTTGCCCCACCTTGTCCGCAGCGACCAGCGATTCCCGCACACTAACACTATCCGACACACACTCGGGACAATTTACACTTACACCAAGCCAATTAACCTACATACCTGTATGTCTTTGGAGTGTGGGAGGAAACCGAAGATCGCGGAGAAAAACCCACGGGGTCATTGGGAGAACGCACAAACTCTGCACAAAACCGTACAGCTGCGCCACCGTGGCCACCCAAAGTTAACTTTGATTTAGGACACAATGAACAATTGTGACCCTAGTAGAGAAATTACTGAACTTTGCAAATCCACCCCAGAAAGTCATGGCTATTTATTTATTTAATTATTACATTATTTACTGAGAGCATGTCAGGATCAGAAAACAATGCTCTTCTCCTGCTAGTGCTATTTGAAAGGAAATCCCAAAATGCGATCTGGCATTTTTATTCCATCTGTCATTTGGTAGGATCCCAGAGCATCAGTCCAGGCTGCCGTGAGGGTTAAGTGCTGCTTATAGCTCTACTGTATAATAAAAATAGCCTGAAATCCTTTGCTGCTTGCAACTGACCTAGATGTTTGAAGTTATGTTTTAAATCAGGGAGCAGTCAGATTGGGTCACAAATCTCAATGTTTTACTTCCCATTAATTGGCCTTTCCTTTCCCCTGGTTCTCCATGTTTAGGTTAGTTTAGTTTAGAGATACAGCGTGGAAACAGGCCCTTCGGCCCACTGAGTCCACACCGACCAGTGATTACCCTACATTAACACTAACCTATACACGAGGTACAAATTACAATTTTCATCGAAGCCCATTAACCTACAAACCTGTACGTCTTTGGAACGTGGGAGGAAACCGGAGCACCCGGGGAAAACCCACTCAGTCATGGGGAGAACGTACATACTCCGTACAGACAGCACTGCAGTCGGGATCGAACCTGGGTCTTGGTGCTGTAAGGCAGCAACTCTACCGCTGCGCCACAGTGCAGCCCCAAATTGACTTTTAGTCAATCTGAAGGCATGGTCACCAAAGGTGAGGTAAAAAATATTAAGGATGCAAAGCAGACCAGAACTGAACACGTACAGGCAGTTCTGCTATAACACATATTTCCTTAGCATGAATTCAATATAACAATGTGAGTGATGAATTCCGGAATATTTGCATTCTGTGGGGCGGATTGGTTAAAACACAATTTCAACGATAATTCCCCATTTTCGTTTGGACCAATGCAATCTTTGGTAATTTATTTTGACATATCTTCAGAGACTCTTACTCCCATTTTATCTTTCTGGCTGATCCCTTAGTTTTTCTTCCGATTACTCTCCGTACCATCCATTACAGCTTTTTATGTGCAGCTCTGTGATGCAGGGACTATCGCAACAATTAGGAAACATTTAGGATGTGGGAGGAAACTATGAGCGCCCAGAGGAAACCCATGTATTCATAGGTACATGGATAGGACAGGCTTAGAGGGATCGGGGCCAAACGCAGGCAGGTGGGACTAGTGTACAGTGGCTTGCAAAAGTATTCATACCCCTTGAACTTTGCCACATTTTGTCACGTTACAACCACAAACATAAATGTATTTTATAGGGACTTTATGTGATAGACCAACACAAAGTGGTGCATAATTGTGAAGTGGAAGGAAAATGATACATGGTTTCCAAATTTTATTACAAATAAAATACTGAAAAGTGTGGCGTGCAAAAGTATTCAGCACCCCTGAGTCAATACTTTGTCGAACCACCTTTTGCTGCAATTACAGCTGCAAGTCTTTTGGGGTATGTCTCTACCAGCTTTGTACATCTAGAGACTGAAATTTTTGCCCATTCTTCTTTGCAAAATAGCTCAAGCTCAGTTGGATTGGATGGAGAGCGTCTGTGAACAGCAATTGTCAAGTCTTGCCAGAGATTCTCAATTGGATTTAGGTCTGGACTTTGACTGGGCCATTCTAATACATTAATGTGCTTTGATCTAAACCATTCCATTGTAGCTCTGGTTGTATGTTTAGGGTCGTTGTCCTGCTGGAAGGTGAACCTCCGCCCCAGTTTTAAGTCTTTTGCAGACTCTAACAGGTTTTCTTCCAAGATTGCCCTGTATTTGGCTCCATCCATCTTCCCATCAACTCTGACCAGCTTCCCTGTCCCTGCTGAAGAAAAGCATCCCCACAGCATGATGCTGCCACCACCATGTTTCACAGTGGGGATGGTGCGTTTGGGGTGATGTGCAGTGTTAGTTTTCCACCACACATAGCGTTTTGCATTTATGCCAAAAACTTCAATTTTGGTCTCATCAGACCAGAGCACCTTATAACCATATAACCATATAACCATATAACAATTACAGCATGGAAACAGGCCCTCTCGGCCCTTCCAGTCCGTGCCGACCATTTGTTTTCCCCTAGTCCCATCTACCTGCACTCAGACCATACCCCTCCATTCCCTTCACGTCCATATACCTATCCACTTTACTCTTAAATGTTAAAATCGATCCTGCCTCCACCACTTCTGCTGGAAGCTCATTCCACACAGCCACCACCCTCTGAGTAAAGAAGTTCCCCCTCACGTTACCCCGAAACTTCTGTCCCTTAATTCTCATGTCATGCCCTCTTGTTTGAATCTTCCCTTCCTCCACATGTTTGCTGTGTCCCCCACATGGCTTGTGGCAAACTGCAAACGGAACTTCTTATGGCTTTGTTTAAACAATGGCTTTCTTCTTGCCACTCTTCCATAAAGACCCGATTTGTGGAGTGCACGACTAATAGTTGTCCTGCGGACAGAATCTCCCACCTGAGCTGTGGATCTCTGTAGCTCCTCCAGAGTTACCATGGGCCTCTTGGCTGCTTTTCTGATCAATGCTCTCCTTGCCCGGCCTGTCAGTTTAGGTGGACGGCCATGTCTTGGTAGGTTTGCAGTTGTGCCATACACTTTCCATTTTCGGATGATGGATTGAAAGTGCTCTGTGAGATGATCAAAGCTTGGGATATTTTTTTATAACCTAACCCTGCTTTAAACTTCTCCACAACTTTATCCCTGACCTTGTCTGGTGTGTTCCTTGGGCTTCATGATGCCCAAGGAACATTGTTTGTTCACTAAAGCAGCATACCAGAGGACTGGGAGAAATTCAGAGACCAGCAGAGGAGGACAAAGGGCTTAATTAGGAAAGGAAAAATAGATTATGAAAGAAAACTGGCAGGGAACATAAAAACTGACTGCAAAATTTTTTATAGATATGTGAAGAGAAAGAGGTTAGTTAAAACAAATGTAGGTCCCTTGCAGTCAGAAACAGGTGAGTTGATCATGGGGAACAAGGATATGGCGGACCAATTGAATAACTACTTTGGTTCCGTCTTCACTAAGGAAGACATAAATAATCTGCCGGAAATAGCAGGGGACTGTGGGTCAAAGGAGGAATTGAGTGAAATCCAGGTCAGTCGGGAAGTGGTGTTGGGTAAATTGAATAGATTAAAGGCCGATAAATCCCCAGGGCCAGATAGGCTGCATCCCAGAGTACTTAAGGAAGTACCTCAGGAAATAGTGGATGCATTAGTGATAATCTTTCAAAACTCTTTAGATTCTGGAGTAGTTCCTGAGGATTGGCGGGTAGCAAATGTAACCCCTCTTTTTAAGAAGGGAGGGAGAGAGAAAACGGGGAATTACAGACCAGTTAGTCTAACATCGGTAGTGGGGAAACTGCTAGAGTCAGTTATTAAAGATGGGATAGCAGCACATTTGGAAAGTGGTGAAATCATTGGACAAAGTCAGCATGGATTTACAAAAGGTAAATCATGTCTGACGAATCTTGTGGAATTTTTCGAGGATGTAACTAGTAGCGTGGATAAGGGAGAACCAGTGGATGTGGTATATCTGGACTTCCAGAAGGCTTCGACAAGGTCCCACATAAGAGATTAGTATACAAACCTAAAGCATACGGTATTAGGGGTTCAGTATTGATGTGGATAGAGAACTGGCTGGCAAACAGGAAGCAAAGAGTAGGAGTAAACGGGTCCTTTTCACAATGGCAGGCAGTAACTAGTGGGGTACCGCAGGGCTCAGTGCTGGGACCCCAGGTATTTACAATATATATTAATGATCTGGATGAGGGAATTGAAGGCAATATCTCCAAGTTTGCGGATGACACTAAGCTGGGGGGCAGTGTTCGCTGTGAGGAGGATGCTAGGAGACTGCAAGGTGACTTGGATAGGCTGGGTGAGTGGGAAAATGTTTGGCAGATGCAGTATAATGTGGATAAATGTGAGGTTATCCACTTTGGTGGCAAAAACAGGAAAGCAGACTATTATTTAAATGGTGGCCGATTAGGAAAAGGGGAGATGCAGCGAGACCTGGGTGTCATGGTACACCAGTCATTGAAAGTAGGCATGCAGGTGCAGCAGGCAGTGAAAAAAGCGAATGGTATGTTAGCTTTCATAGCAAAAGGATTTGAGTACAGGAGCAGGGAGGTTCTACTTCAGTTGTACAGGGTCTTGGTGAGACCACACCTGGAGTATTGCGTACAGTTTTGGTCTTGCCATAGAGGGAGTGCAGAGAAGGTTCACCAGACTGATTCCTGGGATGTCAGGACTGTCTTATGAAG